>JAQFXV010000604.1:0-20092 GCA_034694065.1 Camisia spinifer
CTATTTGAATCGAAAAAATATACCCAAAAAGCAAAATTTTTCATCCCTTCCATTTTTATTCGAACATCATTGTACATAAAATAGTGTGTTTTTTACAGTTTATCATAAACCGAGAGACGGACTGACCTGATTGAATACCGTTTGATTGCCACAAATAAACGTGTGCTGTTGCATTTCCTGTATCATTCAAATAGTTAAAGTTTATATATCGCAAATCTCTATTATCGATCAGAAAAAATAATTTCATTTCAAATTCATATTCAATCAAAGTTTGATCTTATAATTAATATTTTGACGTCTGGATCTTCACTCACCAAATCAGGTACTGAATGAACGTAATGAGACAATAATGAAAGACTAGGAAACACATCACTTAACTAAACATTATTATTTTTGGGCATTATATTGATTATTTTCAATAAGTGATATGAAAAGTAATGAAATAATAGCTATACTTTTTATGTAATTCTTACAACTTTTAGTATAATAAGCTTTGTGTGTAGTATTGGATGCATTAAATAACTTGAAAGTTTCTAAAATTGACTTATATTTCATTCTTAAATAGTCTGATTTACACTTCTATTGAATATCTTTTCATCAATAATTAGAATAAAATATAGAACTAATATTGAGACTGAGAAACAGCAATTAAATGTCATTGAATTGATAGTTGATAAGTCAGTATTGAGAATAAAGTCTTTGGAAAACCCGATATAACGATAAGACTTTCTTATTATTCATATATAGTTATTTTCCCCTTAAAACAGATTAGTTTTGAAAACAGAAACAAAAACCCTTTGATTTCTTTACAGTAAATATTTGACAGATTCCGAAACATAATATGTTAAATAAAGACAAATCAATAAGTGAATAGATATGAACTCGAGCTTGAAGTCAAGAATAACAATATGAGTATTTATCAATTTGTTGCCTTATTTGTAAAACTTAACATTCTTACCGTTTTTCCATCGGGATATTGTGCTGTATTGCAAACATGGAATAATTGGCATCTGTTATCAAATAATTACATTTAAAATTAGAAATTTAATTGAGTGTAAGTTTAAACAGCTTTCATTCTTACAGGAACTTAACTTTATGCAAAGCTTAACATCAAATGTTTTAATAAAGTTAAATTAGTGAATGACTACAAAAATAATCAGAACTTTATTTATGAGAAACTATTTGAGCTGAAAATAAATAAATAATTCATAATTTTTTTTCTTTAAATCAATTATTATAAACTTGATTAAAGTGAGAATTAGTGCTATTTTAGTGATAAATTATGCGACCTTTACATACAGCTTCACAACAGTAAAGTCATGAGTATTTATGCAAACTTATTGAGGCTTTCATAGAATTATAATTTCTATAGAATTATGGCAATAAATTACATTTAAAATGATAAATAAATAAAAGTAAATTTAAGAAAATATTTTACCCAAACTTATGCAAGTTTTAGAAAACAATATTCTTTATAAAAAAAATAATTTTTGAATTCGATCAAATTTTTCAAAATAGAGTTTTTCTAATTTTAACAATAAATATCTAATTGATTATGTAATGTGTACTTTGAATTAAAAATTTTCAATCCATATCATTGATAACTATTTTGATGACTTATGATATTATTTTATACATTATCTAAAAAGCAAAGAAAACAATTAGTATGTGAATTACCCGTTATCCACATCAGCATAATATCCATCAGTAATGCATCGAAAGCTTGTGCTGACCGAACCAATTAAAAGATCCGTACCGTCTGGTAATTGATAAGCAGCTCTTTTGGTCTAATACGAGAATTATTATTCTTATGTTAGAATAAATTTTGTATTATATCCAAATTTTGAATACCCTCTCAATTCTTTTTCCATTTGCACAATAAACAGTTAACACAATGATAAGCGCTGAAAATAATGAAATATCCTTAATGAACATTTTGATCGAATGGCAAGTACTTAACCAGAAGAACAAATAACTTTCGCTGTTGTTAAATGCTATCTTTGCCTTTATATATTGGAATTATTAGACGAAAAAGTGTGTCGTTTCAAAATTCAATAATTCAGAAATAAATAAGTAAATCCTCGAATCAAAAGACAGTTTGATCATCCGTCCCAATCAGCCAAACCATCCCAATGCCACAGTTTCATAACCATCCAAAACGTTTCAAAGTAGAACGTGAAGATTCATCACAGGCCAGACTGAGGAACCAATGTCTTATCCAAGCAATTGTGTTCATGTTGTTTCTTTGCACTACACTTTCTTTTTCACTTTGAATTACTGGAAATCATGCTAAGAATGCTGCCGATGACCTAAATTACCAGCAAATACAACGAGATTTCAAGTAAAACAACGCTTGAAGCCAAACATCACACTTTCTCAATTGCAACATTTTTTGATTCACGGCTGGAGTAATCATCTCTTATTTTGCATTTTTTATTTTAATTTTATAAACTCAAAGTAATTAAAATTCTGAGATCAATATTTCGTTAACCAAATAATGCTTTGTCCGTAGTTATAAACCTAAAAACAAAATCAATGAGCATATTATCTTTTGCATAGGTTTTAATATGAAGTTCATAGAGTTTAAGTTATAAAAAGGTTAAAAATCACTATTTTAAGGGATTTAATGTAAAATATACCAAAACTATTTTGAAGTAATTAATAATCATCTTATTATGAATTGTTATAACTTTTAATCCAATGATAAATCAAGATTTTCTAAATAGAAAAATTATTTGTAAGAAACAATCAAAATGAATGCTGAAAATATCCTTAAGTACAGACATAATTTAAAGCTATGAAACCTTTTTCCAGATTAAAACTTTATTTTTAAATGCAATGATTGATTGATCTCTGAAATAAACTGATTATTCCACTCGAATTTTTTCTCCGGTAATTGTGTTTATTCTTCAAATCATCAGAATTGAGAAGAACTGAAAGAAGATATTAATTATGACATTCAAACAAACTCTTGTGAACGAAGTTTCGGGAAAATATTGATCGTAAGACTGTGTCTGCACACAAATCAGTTTCAAATGAGTTTAAAAATGTGCAATTTTTTATTTATATCTGTTTTACTTCAATGCCTAATTCTTCCAACAAATAGCAAAAGGGGGGCCAAAAACCCTGGGAGGGGTCAACCCTGACATAAGCCCTCCCTTGAGAAAGAATGTGCAAAATTACAATTTGATTCAATTAAAAATCTCACTTTTTGCTCAAACAAATATTCAATAAAGTATTCAATCTTTCAAATGTTAAAAAGTTTTATACATTCGCTAACAGAAGAAAGTTCAGAAATCCTTTCTAACAAATCAAGTTTTGAAAAATCGTTTTAATTACAAAAGGGTATCATTTATTTTTATGTTTAACTTGATTTGCAATTGGATTCTCTGAAGTATTCTCTTGTTGTTGAAACGAATTCGTTTTGAATATATTTCTTTTCAAAATTAGAGCAATTAGTGTCAAACTTTTGAAAAGTTTACAAATGGCATCATTTTATCTTTTTGTGCTAATAGTGAGATATAGGAAGAGTTTACTTTTCTTAAAAACTCATTAAAAATACTTTCATTAAACTTTTATTAGTATTATTACTGAGTAGTTCAGTACAGATTTTGAATTATTATTTTAAAATATATAATAGAAGTAAAGCATGTGATTAAATACTGAATAAAAGAACTATTCGTTAATAATAGAAATAGTAATATTTGAATGGTTAAGAGCAAAATATCTCATCCTGAAAATGTACGATTATATCCAAGTAATTATGTGTCTAAAAGTGATGATTAGAGAGTTTGCTATTCATTCAAACTTAAAACATGATTCAATATACTTCACTATAACTAATGCTATAAAAGTAACCCAAATTTTTATGCTTTCACTGATTAATCATCTCTGCATATCAGAGATCATCCCATGTTTTGCACAATTACTTCAACTCGAGTGTACTTTAGAATCGTTGGAGTTTAATTTGAGCGGTAATATAGATGAATGTATCAAACCATTAATTCATGGCTCATTTAAGCACAAAATCGAGCGCTAATTTTAAAAACTGTTCAATAAAATAAGTTTTTCCTTTGAAAACTAAACAGTTTTGAAAAATGTTATTTTTCTTTATTCTTTTAGAGTGTATGAAACAAAATTGAGAAAAAGTCCATCCTCAATAAGCATAAATGCTTGATCTGTATTTAAACCTTATCAAAAGTAAACAGACATTATCAATATTATTATCAATCATCACAAAAACAAGTACGGATCATAATTATATAACTCGGGTTTCATAATGATATTCAATGATTATTGAGAGAAATTAATATACGACTTTTCGAATTCATATTATGGAATGACACATAACTTGTTAAAGAAAAACGGTTGAAATTTTGTATAAGACTTTGTTTCCGAAGATTAGGATCCACTTAAAGAATAATTTAAAGTGTCATATTCAAAAGTATCTAGCTTATGAGGTCAACCATAGAATGATAAGCTTAGCGAGATCACGAAATGCTTATATGTCATTATTACATATGTTCCCTTTATTAACAAAGGAATGCTTATATATCACTATTAGATATATTCCCTTTATTAATAAAAGGTTTATCTAGATGATTATTTTTACCCCTTTATTAACAAAGAAATGCTTCTATATCACTATTTGATATATTAAATTTTTGAACAATGATAAAAAATTCTACTATTAACACAGAAACATCGAAATTTTCGATGTTATTAAAGAGAAAATGAGTACAGCGACGGCTACGGCGAGTACGAATCTATAAACCCGTATTTTGTAAACGAAACCCGAGTTGAAAATTTAATGAAAAAATATCAAATAAAAGTTGGAGCTATTTATATTAGACTCACTTTTTCTCGGCTTATTGCTCAAAATATAGGTAAATCATTTATGAATTTTATGAAGATGAACTTTTTCCAAATTATGCTTTATATGTAAATAGTATAATATTAACAGAATTTATAATATAAAACTCCAAATGTCGTGTAACGAAAAATAGCTATTTTTCCTCAAATAGAAGAATATTTGAGTTTCATTTCCTATGTTCAAAATTATTATTGTTATTTATGCTTTTAAGGAGATTATTTTGAGAAGTGAAAGTTAATATAAATATTCTTTCTTCACGTTAATTGCGTGATATGCTGAATGCCCTTTACATGATTCACATAAAGAGGTCATAAATTTAGAAAACATGTAACGCGCCGTTTGGATTGTTAACAAATGCTTATGAGATCTAAACGCTTGATAGAATTTAAAAATATTAATAAACTCTTCTGATATTTACTAATATTTAATTTTACGATGCGTTTAAAAACTTGTTTTCTGCAAAATTAAATACATTAGAAAGTAAACTTGTTTTTTATAGTTTTCAATTTTAAATAACACTTTCACTTTTCAATAAAAGTTTTTCCTAAAACCCATTCTCTTGAAGGTCAATGACCTAAAATTCACAATATTTAAAATTGTGACATCTTATTCCTGCGGTCTTTTGTAGAATTGAGAATTGATGAGTTAAGGATACCTTTTCTACATTCAAACCATAATTTTCTATTATTTTTTGCGGTTTCTACTATTATATTAATTCCTTCAGTGTTTGAGTGGAAATTAAAATCAATTATTTTCTTCTACCGTCTCATTAAACTATTATTAAATATATCTGTTCTAAATTTAAATTGAGTTAAGTTGAGACCATATTCAGGTAATTTTAATCAACAGATATAAAATATTTCCTTTGACTCATAGTTAAAATAATGAATTGTAGTAAATCGTGTTTTAACACTCACGTAAGTTCAATAATTAAAAAGTGGAAAATTAGAATAATTTCTTAAAAGAGAAATCGGAAATGCGGTAAAACGATATTAGATATTATAGGTATTCATAATCATGAAACCAATTTTTTGAAAAACATTTAAATACACTAAATAGTTAACATTTATTATATTAAGTGATTTTATGAACCTCTGTGTTATTGATCATCGTTAAAAATTGGAATATTTGAATGGATAATGAGATACTTTGTATTTTCGTTATGCGATTTCAATTAGAATCTATTGAAACTCTTTTAATCTTTTCAAACAAAATAAAAACCTGTTTTAAAATCTTCAAAAGGAAGAAAAATAATTGAAATAACAATTTCTTTACATTGAATTCAATCCTTACATTTAAAAATTAAAGCCGATTAAGATTATTGATCTATTGATTGAATACTTTTGGATCATTTGAAGGTAGTTTTAATTTTTTTACAAATTAAGGGAAAGTCAATCTTTTTATATTTAAATAATCTTTCACAATTTGTGAATATTTCAATATTTATTCATCTGATAAGACCCTTGAAACTAATTTGCATTAACATGATAAGCATGATTCTAATGAGTTTTGAAGCTAAACCCAGAAAATTATGTTATGAGATGCCATTCAATATTTGAGTCCAGTTCAAAAAATGAAATATTCATTTTAATTATTCAAATGATAAACAATCGAATCATAAAATAAAAGAATAAAAGTCCTCATATACGTAATAATTTTTTAAATTAAAAAATAATGGATTCTTTTTAGAATGCATTTGTGAAAAATTTCAACAAACGAAAAAATGAATCTCAAATAATCATGAATTGTGGGCTCAATGCAAATATGATCGACCGTATAAATGAAAACCAACTACATTTTTGCTGTAGTAAAAACTTTTAGACAAGTGTCACTTCAAGTAAAATTAGTATTTGAAAAAATAAAATTTCAATCCTATTATCAATCATAGAATTAAACAAAATGATAATTTACAATTTGATTAAGTAATGAATTCGACTTTTTCATAAAACCCAGTGTTTGTAATAATCAAATAAATATAATCACGAATCGTTTGAATGAAAAGTTTAAAATCCACTTTTGAGTACTGAAGAACATGAGCTCACTTTGGAGAAGTTTGAGCCTGAGCTTCCAAAATACATGTAAGTTCAGGATTTTAAGTTTCTGTGTCCTAAGTTTGAGTTCGAAGTCCGGAGCTTTGAATCTATAGAAATAATATCATATGTTTTGATTTTTATTCATGAATTTACTAAAGTTAAACATTTTGAGTAACTGCTCAGATATGTTAAAATATTAGCCCGCACTTCATTCAAACTAAGATATGAAAAAATGTTCACTTGATTAATGTTTATAAGATGTGAACCATAGCTCAAGTTAGAGTTAATTTGTTGTATACTAAGGCCAACTGCCAAATACATCATGTGTTTATATCAATAAATAAGATAAGTAATCTTAGAATAAATCCTCACAATAATTAGATTTTAAATACGTGAAAGTTGAAGATAAAAATATTTATCCATTAATGCTTTCCTTACGTTATTCAAAATAAGCGTAAAGTTTTAGTTTTTTTTCTTGAAAAGGGAAGGACAGCACTTGAATTGAATGTTAGTGACAGACTCTGTAGTTTAAAATAAACTTTTCATTCCATCGGACTGTGAACGCAATAACTTTCACTATTTCCAGAGTTGGTTCGTTAGTAACTGACGAAAATTCCAAAAATAATCATTAGAAAAGTTAAGTACAAATAAAGGGTATAAGTCTAGTGCGCACTCACTATGCAATAAAATTTTGATAATTGACTTAAAAGTGAAGTGACTAAAATCGGAGTGTTTTGTTAAATAAAGTCAATTAAAAGATTTACTCTTATCCGCAATGAAAGGATTCATTGCTTTATTGTTTGTGCTTCCAATTTGTATGAAGTCGACAGTCATCAGGAGAAGCATTGATAACGATCGGCAGTTGAATAGGGTTAGCACGAGATTAAGACTCACTCAACCCAAACAAAAATCTCTACCTATCTTGAGTCCTATTATTTTAGGTAAGATTCGATGCGATTAATAATATATAATTTATTTGTTTTTTCTTTCAATCACATAATAAGCATATCATTATTTTAGTTTTTAAATATTATGATCAATATTATAGAATATTAAATTCAATGTATTATTAATAATTGTTTGATAAATAACTAAACAAAAGTTATCCATTTCTTCGTAAATTTAAGGGCAATCCAGTTGTTTGAGTTAACCTTAAGTGCAGGGTTTATCTATTTTCGAATTCATTTATCTTATTATTCTGAATTTTAATATTATTTTTGGGTTGACTTATTCTGTTTGAAATGAACAATATATGTCTCTAATTGATAACTAAGAAAGCAATATCTATCTATTGTATAGTTGTATTTATCAGGTTTTTGTATGTTTGTATGTATTTTTGAGGAATCACTAGTACTATCAATTTATTTTGAAAAGTCTTAATTTAATTATTGAAATATGTTTTTCATCAATTCTGGGTTCGTTAGTAATCCAGTACTGAATCGAAGATTGAATGCATATTTTCATGATTTCTGTTTCATTAAATCAAATACTGATTATCAAAATTCTTCCGAATAACTATATATTGCACTCATGGAGAGTCAGATTTAGTCTCAATCATAGCTCAAAGAATATATAATTATAAACTTAAAAATTCATTAAAAAACAGAGATATTTTAAAATAAAAATTTCATTAATTAAAATGCGATTAATTTTTTAGTCTATTGCGTATTTGTAATATGTTTTAGTAAACAAATTGATAAGTAGAAGAAGGAGCTGAAAACATGTTATTTTGTAGATATGATAATGAATGAGTTGAAGAGAATAAAGGAAATCTATTGAACTAGTTTTAAATCTCAAATTAGTTAATCAGTTCAAAAACAATAAATAATTCTACTTTTAAAAGTCTGTTCATTTGCTGAATCTGATATCATTGCTATTCATTTAATCTTATCTTCAGTTTCCTCTTAATCTTATAATTACTAAAAAATTAAAAGAAACTATTGATGAGTTGCAATAAATTAGAGGCATTAGAAATACATATTTAAACATCAGTTAAGATGATTGAGGATAATATTGTTTATCATTGCATTAAAGAATTCCAGTTTAATCAATGAAATGAACGGTTAAGATTAGTTTATAATTTGATTATTATTAGTCCTGACAATAAAATAAGTAATTTAACACACATTTATTTCATAAACTAAGCCTACAAAAAGTTTTCAATACTGTTTTTCAAGCCCTTTCATACGACAGATTCCGACTTGAAAGTAAACTCAAATATTATGCATTCTGTATTTTAATTAATTATTAAAGCACAATACAAACCCTCAAGTCTCGATCGAAAATTTTATGTTGATTTAGAGATTCTATAGTCACGAATTTATGAGTTGATAACATCAAATCAAATGTTTTAGATCAAGATAGTGGAAAATGAATTAATGAGCTTCATCATTATGATAGCTTAGTTAGTTATTAACATTTGACTTATTGACAGTATTTTCCAAAAGAAAATTTTATAAAATCCTGTTAATGTTCAATAGCATTTTCTAATTTCAAATTACGCAACTTATTGAAAGTTGAATTATTTCATAGTTTTAAGCAGAGATCAGAGTGAATTCATAAAAATTTGAATACAACATCGCTCACTTTGGTCTCAATTCATTAGACTATCAATTGTTGTATAAATGTATGATTATATGAATGATATTAAGACTTATCAAACCGAAGTCCGAGAAGCCTATAATTTAGGAAAATCAGTGTCTTCAAATAATTTTGATATCAAGATAAGGTTATTTTGAGTTTAATTATCCAATTTTGAATAAGAGCTAACGAATAATGTAATGTCTAATGTCGCGCCACTATGTTGTGAAAACTTGTATCAGACCCACAAAAGTCAAGTTTTAAAGGACATGATTTTATTTTCTTGATGTTAATAATCAATTTTACTCTTTTTAGTTAAGGTATCTGAAATTTCCAGAAAAATTCGAGACTGAATTTCTTGATACTAATTATTATATTTAAAAAAAAACTTCAATTGAATACAAGTTTATGAAATGATTGAAATTTACATAATCACGAATAAATGTTGAAAAAATAAGAAACATTTTTATTTGAATGCAGTTCCCGGTGATGGTGGCAGTCAAATAGACGCCAAACTGGATAAAATTGATGTTCCACATTATTTTTGCGATAAGAAAACTGATGAATATTTTAATTTATGGCTTAATCTGGCACTTCTTGTGCCGTTCGTTATTGACTGCTGGGTGGATAACATGAAATTGGTTTATGACAATACAACGCGAACAACTTCTAATTCAGTCGGAGTCGACATACAAATCCCTGGATTAGGCAATACATCTTCAGTAGAATATGTAGACCCGAGCAGAGTTCCGGTGTCGGGTTATTTCAATAATCTTGTAGCAGAGTTGGTTGCGTTAGGTTTCGAAAGAGGAGTCAGTATAAGAGGAGCGCCCTATGATTTTCGTAAAGCTCCGAGTATGGGATTTGATAAATATGATTAAATTGAGACCTATTATAAGATTTTATCATTTTATTCAGATGAACTTTCACAATACTTTATGCAAGTTAAAGATCTAGTAGAAGAGACTTATCAAATTAATAATAAGGAAAAAGTCATATTATTATGTCATTCAATGGGATGCCCGACAATGCTTTACTTTCTCAATCATCAAACACAGAGATGGAAAAACAAATACATAAAATCCCTATTATCCCTGGCGGGTCCCTGGGGTGGAGCTGTTAAGTCATTGAAGGCATTCGCATCTGGAGATAACTTCGGTGTAGTAGTGGTTCCGTCTCTGACTATACGTCAAGATGAAAGAACTTTTCCGAGTCTCGCTTATCTCCTTCCCAATGATAAGTTATGGGCTCCCGAAGAAATACTAATGGAGTCGACTTTAAGAAACTATACGGTATTGAATTACAAAGAATTCTTTGAAGATATCAATTATATGACCGGTTATAATATGTGGCTCGACGTTAGAAATCTCACTTATAATATGACACCTCCAGGAGTTGAAGTTCACTGTTTGCATGGATATGGAATGGAAACTATGCATAAACTTATTTATAATAAAGGAAAGTTTCCAGATTCTCAGCCACATGTTCTCTATGGGGACGGGGACGGAACTGTTAATGTCAGAAGTCTTCAATACTGCCTCCAATGGGACGGAAAACAACCTCAGAATGTCTATTATCAAAACTATTCAAACGTTGATCACATGCTTATTATGAGTGACCCAAGAGTTATCTCTTATATCAAAGACCATGCAATCAGGGATTGAATTGAATTTAAGATTAGTTCAATTCTTCAGCTTTAATAAGTTTCAAATTAATGAAAATCAATGAATTTATTAATTAGTTTTAAACTTAGTATAAATACTCATTCAATATAATTTTTTATTTTTAAGGATAATTTAATGATTGATTGTGTGAAATGTTCACTGCTTTAAATTATAAAATAATGACTTTTAATTTATTTTGACCTTAAATATATATTTCAACGATAAACCCGCTTAACATACAAATCAAGCTACAAAATGTATAGTTGTTTAGATGTAGCTTTATTTGTATAAAAGTTATACATTTGAGTAATAAAATATAAAATTATTAAATAATCAACTCATTAGATAATTGTTTATCAATTAAATTGCACGACTGTATTAGCATAAAAGTTATAGAGTCATAGATTGTAAGGTATATTTTTAATAACGAATGTTCATTTTGATAAAGTGTTTAAAGTTTTGTAAGAATACGATTGAAGTAATTTATTAAGTAATATTTTGTTTCAAACTTTTCAATAAAATATAGTAAAGGTTTTGCTTTTAAAAATGAGATTTGATTTATTGATGCATTTGGAGTTGTGATGTGTTTTGATATCTATACAGTAGTATTAGGTATTCAATCATAAAGAGATGCGTAGCGAACAAATTTTAAACCGTTTGCTCATAAATTCAATTAGCTTTTGAAAAGTTTCTCAAGTTATATTCATATTATAAGTTGAAAATCATATTAATCATATGAAATCAAAATCATATTATGATTGACCATATTTTGAACTATTTAATTTTGATGCTTTCCCTGATTACGTATCAGAATTATTCTTGAATTATTGCTTCAATTCTATACACTTTGTACTGCAAAATATTAAATATCGTGAAGTGAGTTAAGTCCCAACTTTCAAAAATCGATTAAATAATACGAAATATTTAGTTTTATAGCTTTGCACATGCACTGTATCTGCACTAACAACTACTCCATAGAAACATTTTCAGTTGTAGTTTTATTAATTTTATTCATCATGGATTATGAAATGATAAGCTATTATGTGCAGTCAATTAGGTCTAAATGTCAAATGAGAAAACCTAATACTCACGTACTTATAAATGGGTTTAATTAGTAAAAAGATAAGTATTTTAAACAAAAAATCAGAAAGTATTCGACCAAATTTTATCCGCATAAATGGCTGGACATTTCCTCTCCATTCACTACAAGTGATTGCGTGGGCTTTTTATCTGCTATTTAGTATAGTTTGTTTCACGTTTATAGTGCCTACACTACCAAATCATACATTGAGATGCATTATATTAGCAATTAATCTGTTAATATTTATATTACATTTTGTCGTACATCTTATTGCGGTCAGCATTAATCCAGCCGATGATAATGTCATTGATAGACTCCAAACAAGAACGACCAAAACAACTCCATTTGATCGCACAAAACACGCTCATGTTATCGAAAATCAATTTTGCTATATCTGTGAAACTAATGTTGGCATCAAATCAAAACATTGCAGTGTTTGCAATAAATGTGTTTCAAACTTTGACCATCATTGCAAAGTATGATACTTTTCGATATGTATTTCAATTTTGATTAACACCTTTATTACTTTTTATGTCTCAAGTGGTTAAATAACTGCGTGGGCGGAAAAAATTACAGGTCTCAGAATCTAAGATCATTTTAACCATTAATTGCTAATCAATTTTTTGTATTAAATCATAGATGGTTTATATATAGCGTATTGTCTGCATTAATCGGTTCAATAAGTATTTTTACAACTTCTCTCGTTCTTGTAATCGCATATTTTTCCCCAACGAGTTGGCTTTACGGCAAGTTTTATTTTGTTTAATTGCTTTTATTTTTAATTAAAACATTTCTATTTCAGACAAATCTTTGACTTTACTTTTTTTCAATACTCGATCTGAAATCAATGAAGGATTACAAATATTTTGGATAGTTGTCATCATTTCTGTACTCATATCATCATTGATTGCTTTCTTACTATTAACTCATTTGCTTGGTTTCCATTTATTTTTAAGTAAGTCTTCAATTTCATAGTTTAAGCATTAATAAAGTGAAGTTTAAAACAATTAGTTATGCCCAGAAAGAGCACTTATGCAATGTTTTTAACTCAACCAATTTATGACTCAATTCACTTTATTGCTTATCATATTTAGTTTTCTTACAATTTCATTAATGTATAGCATTTTTAGAGTGTGTTTCTAATCATTTTTTATGATTATATTTTTCAAAAAGCTTTTAGTCGTAAAACTAATTTTCTTGAAGTGATCGAATACTAAAAAATGATTTAAATTGAATTATTTTCAAAATTATGATACAAAAGTTCATAAGCAAATCAATGACAATATAAACTTATAATACATTAAAAGGGATTATATTTCACTTATAATTATAAGATCATAAATAATAATCATTTTCATATTTATGATTTCATTAAATTTGATGCTTTTAGGAATTAAAAAAATTTGTTGAATTACTCCTCTATATAAAAGAATATGATTACTATTCGTTTTGCGTGATATGAAGTCATTAAATTTTCAGTTCCAATTTGAAAATAACATTTCACTTTTTTCACTTTAGCCTTATTCTAAATAGAATGAGATTTCATTTTAATTTTCAGATAACTTGAATGACTATTCAATTTTTGTAATAACAATAATCACATCAACTTAGGAGTTAGTTCCGACTTTTTATAATTTAAACCTAATGGTACATAACTTTAAATTCTAAATTACTGTACAACTCGCTTATGCATCCACTCCTTCATGAAAATCAATCAAATAAACAATAGGAGCAATTCATATAGATTTAAATTGTAATTAATATAATCTAATGACCACTAATACAAACCAATACTTAATGAGTTCAGTATATTTATAAACAAATCATCTGTTATCAGAGTATTCTTCATGACATTGAAATTAAATTGCAAAAGATTCAAATTCGAAATATGATAAAGAATTTCTTAAAATAATGGTCAATAATTTTTATTGCGTTTGCTTAAGAATAACCGATCAAATAATCTTCAGCCTAAACAGAATAGTTTTATTAATTCAATAATAATCTTATTAATCATATTTAGTTATTATGTTGATTTAAAATACTTATTGAACAAACCCTTATAGTTATCGTTGCCATGAAGTCGTGATTCATTATTAAGTTTTCTATTAAATCTAATGCTTTTGATTATACATTCTAAAAATCAAATCGATTTTCGCAAAATAAGATAAGGAAAGTTTGAGAGTCCAAAAGTTGATAAATCTTTTATTTAGATTTTTGTTCAATTTGAATAGATTCAAATCATAATATTATAAATATTTTGGGTTAATTGAATTCAAATTTTTCAAACCTAAATGATCACAATAATGAGCCTCTGAATTGCACTCCAATCAAGACTTTAACATAAATTTGAAATTAACAAATGATAAAATATTTAATCACATTTTCACATTAAAATCATTTTTTCTAACCCTTAGACCAACTAATTATTCAATTTAAGCACGAAATATATTCAAACTCGATCTCCCCTCTGATTTACATTTAATATGCATTTATAATTTTTTCTCTCATAAATTAATTAAAAAAAGTCGACCGATGAATAAAATCATAATTAGTTTTGTATATAATGGAGATATTGATTCTGAAAAACAACAGAACATCAATTATATCCGGCAACAGAATAAATTCAAAAACAGTGAATTCAGGAATATAATGATTGATAATTATTTATCATTGATTTGCAAAAAAAAATTTCTAAATGACGAATCAATTTTTATTGTTAGTATTCTTGCATTCTTTATATCAGATTAAACAATAATTTAGATTTAAAACATTTTTATACATTAAATAATGAAAAATTAAAAGTTATTATACATTAAGCTAATAATAATTCTTATTTGTTTAAAAAACTTTTAACTGCATTAAACTGTCAATTATATTAATTTGATTTATTTTTTCTTGAAAACATTTAATTAAAACTTTATAAAATTGTTGTTCATTTGCTTTGATAGAATGCATCGGACTTTCAACTTATGAATTTGTTGTACAGCAACGCAATGATAAAACTAACTTTTCATCAATATTAAGAACCTCTCATTGCAATCGCTTATTAAGTTATTTCAAAAATTTGCGGACATGTATTGCAATTATAATTTGTTGTACGAAAAATCGTGTTCAGCCTTCGGTCCCGAAAATAACTGAAACTAAACTCTCAAATAATAATAAAATGAACGACATATCAAATACTCAGCAAAATATCATAATAGATAATACATATCAAACTAGAATTGAAAATCAAAGCGAAAAAACTGAAGAAGTGATTAACATATCAAATAAAACTAATCATATAATTACTGATAGCAATAGTCAACCAAATTATGAACAATTAGATAATGTTTATGGAAATAAATTAAAACCATTGAAAAACATCAGCAAAATTGCTGAAACTGAAGAAAATTTAAGAAATTCGAGAAAAGATTTGAATAAAGATATTGAAAGTGAAACAATTGCTACAAATGAAACAGATTTAGAGGAAGAAAATGATAGAGATCTGTATAATTCATTCGAAGAACCAATATTTAAACCCTTGAGTTCAATATCACAAAGTGGGAGAATTAGTAGACTATCATTTGTTCACAGAATTGAATCCAGAGTTAGAAGTGTTACACCTGATCACTCATTCTCTTCAAATCAATTATACATTCGTTACAATCCATTCGATAAACTGATCGCTAATAATAATGTTAAACTCAATCCATTAAATACTAATTTAAATCAAATAAATAGAAACATAACTAATTCAACCATTCTTTCAAATAATAAAATAGATCAAAATTAAGACTCAATTTCACATTCGATTAAATCAATAAAATTACTTAAACTTTTCAACTCTAAAACTAATATCTTTTTTATTTATATCGAAATCAAAATACAATAACTTTGAGATAACTATTGATAAATCGCTTATACATTACAATCATTCAAATATCAAACAAATCGATAAAGAATAACATTATTTTATTGTTGACTAAATATTATTGACATGTATTTCTTGACTATTAATAACTAAATAATCAATAAATGATAGAGTTTTACATTTGAACAAAAATGCGATTCATCTGAAAGAGGTTTAAAAGTAAATTAAAAATGAAATGAATAATTGAATAAATAATCGATACCATAAGTAGATAAGAGTTATTGGGTTTTATTTTTTCCCTTATAATCGTCCAAATGTAATAAAATCCATGTGGGGGTGAATAGAAGACCGGCCGCAAAGAATAGACCCCAAAACACTTTTTCTGCATATGGTATTCGTGTTCGCGGCGGGACTATAAGGTGTCTGTGATAGTATGGATATAAACTACGAGTCGACACAACCATTGATGGCTTCACTGCTGATAATACATTCTTTCCAACTCTTCCAATCATTTCTAATAATTATTCTTTTTATTTTAATCTCAATTTAATTACAAATAACAGGTAATGGCCGTCTATTTTACGTCTATTATCAAATGGTTTATCTATTTAAGTGTTGCCCTCTCTTAACAATTATTATTTCTTTCAACTTATTATATTATATAATAGTTTTGAACTTATTATTAAGTTTTACGGAGTTGTCATTCATTACTTTTGAACATTATTTAAATCAATGCATAATTTATTTCTTATTCACGACTAAATTCGAGACCACATGGATTCAGATCAAAGACTTCGAGTTTTATATCATAATTTATCGAGTTTTCGATAGAGTTTTTTTTTCTAAAAAAGATATGATAAGAATTAAGAATTTTTTCAAATTTATCCAATAACTAAAAATTTGTGAACGGAGTTCATATACTTGTTTAATATTATTAATGAAGTTCAGTCTTCGAACAACTTTTCAAAACGTAATCAATGATTAGTGATGGACACGCTCAGTGCTCACGCGCGCGCTTAGGCTCGAGCGTACGCTCGCGCTCACGCTCGAAGGGTGAGCGTGGGTGAGCGCCATATTATGAGGGTTATTTGAAATTTTTTCACATTTTGTAATGTCATTCAAAACTAAATAAGAAAAAGTTTTCTACCGTTAAAATAGTTTTAAAAATATATAAATCTAAATATAAGACCCCATTTAATAATAAAATTATAATTGATATTAGTTTTAATGTCAAATTTCAGTAAAAATAAATTTGATTTTCACGCTCGATACGCTCGCTCGCGCTCGGGATTCATGAGCGTACGCTCGAGCGTGTCCATCATTATCAATGATTAATAATCATTTACATTCTTCAATTTCTGTGAAAGTGATTATGAAATTAATCTTTCTCTAAATAAACTTCAATCACAAAATTATTAAAACAGCATTATTTTCATTTCAATATACAGTATATATCAACAAAATATTTGTGGACACACATAAAGCCTATACTTCTGCCCATATTATGTCCCAAAATCATGATTTGAGTGGACATAAGTATTGTCATCAACTGATGTTTCCATCGCACAAATGAGTCAAATAATTAAATGATTATTTATTAAACTTTTGCTTATGAACGGATGTCAAGAGATAAATATGAGATCATTGAATAATTACTCTTCAAATGTAAAAATTATAAATAAAATCTATTTTTTTAAGTTTTTAAAATGAAGCTTCGATTTCATAGCAGTGTTTGAATTATTTTTAAACGAAAATTGATTGACTAATTTATAGTTGAATTTTCATTTTCAGAATAACGATTATTAACACTCTTACAGATCAAGGCATTGGCCATTCACTAAATATAGAATCAAATGCACTTAAATTTCTTCCGATAGCTTTTGTATAAGAGCCAGTCCAACAACACTAAACCGAAATTTACTTTCGAATAACTTTAGGTCTCGCTTTGCGATACATTATAATTTTGTCCTAAACCAAACTCAACTTAATCTTATACCCATATAACTGAATGATATAATCAAATCATAACAAGTGATAATTCACAGCAATCAATAGTTTTTCTTTTATGAATAAAAATGAAATCTTTTTGGTTCGATTTTATTGAAGAAGTTTTGAAATTAGAACATTATGATTGTTGGTTTGACACAAATTTAGTATCATTTGCATGTTATGTGCCTTAAATTAAGATTTTGTTTTCAATATAAATGTTACAGATATTGAAAATTTATTATAAGAGATGAAGTCTTGTCGAAAATACGAAGAGAAATCAAAATCCGGTTAAATTCGCAGCATTTATAGGTTTTTATATGAAAACTGAAAGCAAATGTATATTAAAAAGCATTTTTTCATAGAGAAAGGAATGATTAGGTTTAGTGTTAAATAATAATTAGATGTCAAGCTTTTATGTTATACTCATTAAAAGGCAATGAAAGCTAAGGCAGTGTTGCAATCAGATCGTGAAAATCGAATAATGGGCTCAATTTATTTTCCATTTCATGCTTTATCTCTCTTGAGAGCACAATGAAAGAGAAATGTTCGACAATATAATCAGAAATATAACACAATTCCTCAATTAAATCAAACCCCAAATAAGAAATACAATCATGAGCTTTTGACAAAATGAAGCTCTACTTACTGTATGTGCACAACAAAGAACCCCATGCGATATGAGTGCTATATTAGCTCAATGTTGTCATAGTCTGACATCGCCTGACGTGACTCTTTTCAAAATACTAACAATATGAATGAGTTTGCAATGAGTTCCAAACTATTTCTTATTACAATACCACAAATACCACGATTGCAAATTTCCTCACAATTTCTCGTTAAATACATGTCTGCAATCAATTGGTTTATAAACCACTCGATAAAATTCCTTTGAGAATTACATACTTATTTTCACCAATCAGTATGAGTTTTGCCACCATTTCATTCAAACGTTCGGTTAAACAAATGCATTATTCATACAGTTATTGATAAATGTATTCAAATAATGGATCTGTTTATGATTTTAATCTTCTGATATTCCAGAGCATCATTAGTTTGATGTGGGCTTAAAGTAGTGTTTTGAGTTTCGAAACTTTTTAGAAAATTTCTTCTTAGGCGAGAAACTTTCTGAATACAGAGAAAAGATTCGAAAGATTAGGCGTAAATCTTGTTTGTATTCAATAATTATTGTTTTGAATCAATACACGAGAATCTTTTTTGTTCATCCAAAACCCTCAACAATCAATTGAAACAAAAATTATACTTTTAAACAAACAAACAAATCATCTTATCTTATCTTATTTTTCTGTTTCAAAGTGTTTTGATTCTCAAAGATTGAGATTTGATATGAAATACTATGAATTAAAAACACACAATGTGTATATTTTTTATTTAGTTGACTTCTCTTAGAAAATTGCCAACAAATTATTTAAATAAAGACGGTAACATAATTTTCAAGCCTTCTTTTACCCAGTTTCTAAATCTTGTTTGATATAATAAAACCCTCACATGAACGTATAAAATGTCTCACATTTATTTCATTGTATTTTAATATTTGTGGTTTCAATGGGATGTTCACATTAATTAGAAAGTTTCTCACCTAAAATATTGTTTCTAGAAACTTTCTCAGAAACTTTCTCAGAAACTTTCTCAGAAACTTTCTCACCAAAGTTTCTGGAAATTTTCAAACCGTAGTTTAAAGTATATAAACGGATAAAGAATGATAAAGAATTTATTTTATAGAGTATTTCGTCAATATTTATAGTTCTCTTATAGCTTTATTATAGTTATTCAGTTTATTCAAAAATATACTTTAATTTACTAACTATATAAATGAATTAAGTGTTCTCAAAATTTAACATTTCTTTTTCCTATAAAGAATAATCAATCATATATTGAAACAGTGTATTCAGAGAAGTGTTTTCTATCTATGATATGACTTATATGAATTAAAAATATCAAGAACAGCACTTTTGAAACCTTTATTGAATTTTATTTCTAACTCTTTTAACTACAAATATA
>JAQFXV010000605.1:0-20090 GCA_034694065.1 Camisia spinifer
TTTAGTGAACTATAGATACAGTTTTTAATGAGTAAAACCATAATAAGGTTCCCCTATTATATCATTCCTTAAGTTATATCTGTTTTTTTTGTAATCTCATTGAAAAACCTCGTCTTGCATTTTCCTCTTATCGATTTCATCCTGAAGTAATGTTAATATTTTATCGAACTCTTGAACAGCCTCTGATCGTTCATTTGATTCAGAGCCAAAGGCATGCCCCATAGCATCGATAGCCTCGTAATAAACTAATCCTAAATGCCATTCATCGCTTTCAAAATTATCCAAAATTTCGTATAAAGCGTTGACAGTGTCGTCATAAGGCTTAGACCACGTCCAATAGCTCTGATATTCGAGACAATGTGTGGGTTCTTTGCCCTTAATCTTGACCTGACAGCCGTCCCACCAGTAAACCGCTGTTTTTAATCCATGTTTCTCAGCATTTACCCAAATAGGTTCGGCTCCATTCCACCAGTGAGGGTGCGATGCATTTGGATGCGGAGACATTAAAAATGTATCTTTTTCTTGAGGATCGTACATAAAATTTTGAACCATTCCATGACTTTCGCCATAAAGACCTTATTCAAGATCATTAATTCTAATTTATTCATCTTTATCAACATAACCAACTAATTATTGTTTGTAAAGCAATTCATTTTATTGATTCACTCATACATAATAACGATATTTTTAATAATTTATTGACTTTATTCTATTTGAGTGACGGAATTGTGATAATAGATTCATGAATTAATATCAGAAGGTTTAGTTCACAAAAGTATATTATATTTGACTATAATTTTTGACAGTAAAGTATAAATTATTTGCTTTTTAATCGCAGCAAAGAATGAATTAAATCGAATGTTTGAAAGCTGGTTCCGCTGTAAAAACATAACATGATTTACTCAGATTTACAAATAAAATAAGAAATTGAAGACTCAATTAAGTGTTATAATGAAATAATATATGTTAGGTTTTGGGCTTGAGTTAAAAAATTTAGATACAGCTGCCTTATAAAGAAAACAAAGTTTATAAAAACTATGAAAAACCCATTAACGGATGTCTATGACAAGGAGTCTCAAAGTTTTTATTTAGCATTTTGTTAACATCAAAATGCCTAAGAAGGTGGGCCGCGACCAAAAAAGTTTGAGAACTGCTGGTATATGAAATATCTTATCCAAAACAAAATCCATTCCAAAGTAAACTGAACTGCTTTCAAACTCCAATAAGAATAAATTTAAATAAAACTTAAAGCATAAGAGAGTAAACATTCGAAAGTTCACTCTTCCTGATTGATAGCCATAATTTAATCGAATTAAAAGATTCTATAGTATAGAGAAACACACATTTATAAGTCAACATCAAATTTCGAGTTATAGTTCATAGATTTAGTAAATAGGAAATGCTTAAGTGAGTTAAGCAATAAAGATTATTGAGGTTTACGAGAATTGTAGGCCAGAGTTTGATTTCATGCCCTTTTTCTGACTGCTTCTGATAATACAAGTTTCGCACAACAGATGAATAAAATATTTGGTAAACTTGGAAATTAATGCTAAATAATATGGAAGTCTGATTATGTAAGGTTATGAGATTAGGTCAGGTGCATAACGATAGGAAGTGCTAAATGAATGATTGGCATCAAATTTACACTGTAGTTCCTTAGATTTATACTCAAAGGCAATCCAACTTTTACACTAACAACTTTCTCTTGTTCTAAATTCAAATTATTGTCTCATTCCAACAATTGGAACAATTGTTCAAAACTCAGGGAAGAAGGGGGGGGTTAAACTCATCGGATTTAAACGACAACTTTTTCGGGCATTGAGATGAAAGTTTTTTTGAAAATTCTGTTAATAGTTTCATTAAAAGCAAAGAAAAGTGAAAAATTGAACTAGATAATCATGTTTTTAGATAATTTTTACATTAACAAGCACTATATTTTTCAAAATATGCCAAAAAAAGCGAAGGGCGACCAAGCACCAAATTTTTGATTTCTCAAAATCGCTTGGGGGGGGTATACCCGACCAAAATTCCCACCCCTTGGCAAAGACTCATCAACACTTTTATTTGTGTAGTAATCAAAATGTATTTTGAACTAAACAACGGACTAAAATGTTCAAAATGAACATTTGATAGGAAATCCATTATTTATTTAGTGCATTAACTCATTTCAAAATACAATTATAAAACTATTTATTTAAAGGTAATATAAGAATGTGTAAGAAATGTTTTCCCCATCTGATAAGATTTACTTGAGAATTATTCGATTTGATTTCATATTCAAAGTAATTTCAAATCTCACTTTTCAAACTAACTATGTATTTATGAGACATGAGACTAATTCGAGTATTTTATGAATCAGTGAATGGCCTTATTTAGTGACCTCTACAACCTTCAAATCATAAAAATGAAAACAAGGAAACATTGTCAAAAACAGATTAAAGTTCAAGTCAGACCAAAAGAAATGTAATTTATGGAAATTCAAAAACACAATCCTTAAGATTAGTTTTATTTTTAGTTTTTAATAGAGTCTTAAAATCATATTAATTGAATCCATAAGAATATAATTACTTTTCAAGATTATAAAATATATATTTTTAGCTCTCATTCAGTATTCTTCTAATGTTAATAACTATAGAAATCAGATTAAACTTAATAAAGTTGTTTTATTCTCGAAATTAAATTTGAACTCTTTATTCAGTGAAAATAAAATAAAAAATCGATGATAATAAAAGTCAAAAATTGTCGATCAGTCCTTAGATCTTTATATAAGAATAGTTTTATGTTTGACGTTATCTTCTATTGATTAGAGAAATATAATTTAATTTATTGTTCACTTTCACAAAATTGTAATTATGAGAAATAGCGGAATAATATGAAAGTGAAGATAAAATAAACGGTTGAACTATTTTTAGTTTAAAATTGGATTTAATGTTTTATAATGAAAGTTTTGTCAATCAATTCTTATTTTAAACCCGCTATTGTGAGAGAAAAAGTTTGAACAAAAGGAAAAAGATAATAAGATCTACTTTAAAGCATAGTAAATAACAATCGAAAGCTATAATAATATTGACTTTATAGGTGAGTGGGTTAATGGGTGACATGACATGTGGACTTAGTTCTTGTTATTGATGAATTTAAACTTTCATTCACATTAATCTATCGCAAACAGAGTACTAATAAAAGCGCCACATTTATCCTCAATACTAGACTTCGTGAAATACTTGCATTAAAAAACTTGGGTCAATAACCTATTTAAACATACGTTTTACTTTCAACATTACAATTATTTTTGGTCATTAGTTGTTACCGGTGTAAAAGTTCATATCTTATTATAACTTAATTGACAAAAATGAAAGTGTTATACACGAAAAATTTATTCTTTTATTTATAGCACTTTTGTTACACTCGATTTCAACATAGATTAACTTTTATAGAATCATTCAAATTAATTGCATTTGTGATAATAAGTTTGTATCTGACTTACCCGTCACTATTGTATACCAATTTGGATAAGAATTTGCTGGAAATATCGGCTGAACATATTTAGCGCGGACACCGTTCTTCTCTATTCTACTAAATCCAGTCAAATTTGAATCATTCACATAATCATAACGAATACCATCGGCTAATATTAATATAGTTTTTGGAGTTTTTCGAAAATTTGTCGGATCGGAAACAACCACATTAAAAGTTATTAACAAAAGTTTTATCAATAGCTTTGTTGAGTCCATTGTGTGATCGCTATATTTTTCGATTTTGAAAAGACTAAATAATTTAATGCCAAACTTTGAGATTGAAAGAAATTGAATTCTGTACGAAATAAGCGATATATGTCAGACACGCCTCGGGGAAGGACTCAAAGCTTGTAAACTAATGGACTAATGTTTGGGATATACCCGTATTCTAGTAAGCTTTACCTTAATCTCACAAATTTTACAGCTCAAGTTTTTTTCTCTGGTTCAAAAATAATTTTAATGATTTTAACTTATAAGTAGTAAATCGAAAATTAAAGATATTATTTCTTCTAATAATCATTTGGTACAAAAATAGAAACGAGACCTTTATTTAGCTTAATTCAGAGTTTGCTATAACTTTTCATTCCAAATAACATTTGTGATTGAATTGAGACTAAACTTTTCATTATTAATGTTTGCACAGTATATATGTGTTAAATCACTCATATTTTATGATCTATAAAACTCACTATAGATTATTCTTCAGCGAAATTTTTTTTTAAAAAATCACATGAATTGAATGTCACATTCACTGAAATCCTAAAATGCAATTTTCATTTACTCTTAAATTTTTTTATGTATCGTTAGTCACTTCATATTAAAACTAATTTTTAATCATTGCATGCGAGACAATAGGAAACATGTTTTGAGGGAATATATCAATGAAAAACTCAGTTCGATTGGGAGTTAAATCAGATTCTGGTTTTAACTTAGGTTTAATATCAACACAATCCGGTCTAACTCTTCAAAAAATTTCTGAATTTTTATGAATCAATCAATGTTTAAAATTAGACGTTTCGCAGAAAAGTCTTCCTCAACTAGACGTTTCCCTCAAATGAATTAGTTTATAAAGTTGTTCATTAGGTTATAATTAATTTAGAGATAAGAACTAACAAATAGAAAATATGCAAATCGAAAACATTTATTAAAATCACTCAATTTATTCAATGTTAAAGTATTTTCATCTTTAGCAGGTTTATTCCCACTTCATATTTGAGTCAAATAAAGCTCAGGTGAAAATCTCTGTAACTAATGCACAAATTGTTGTTTAAGTCTATTTGAAATTTGATTCTGAGAAACATGAATTTACTTTAACCTCAGGAAATATCGAATCAACGTTCAGGGAATTCACTCAAAGTTGTTGAGACTAATTCGCAACAATAACTTATGTAAGAATATAATTAAACCCATTTAAAAAAGTGAGATTAAATAGTTTCCGCCTTTGCACACAAATATGTGAGAAAGATTTCCGTAATTATATAAAAAATGACGGAAAGATGGACTGAATTCCTGAATACCTGACAGGTATTATCTGTAGTCGACTATCACTCATCAAGTCTGAAGTAATGTAACTAACATTGTGTCACATTTTAATCAAAGATAGCTTAAAACGA
The DNA here is from genome assembly GCA_034694065.1 of Camisia spinifer. Taxonomy (NCBI): domain Eukaryota; kingdom Metazoa; phylum Arthropoda; class Arachnida; order Sarcoptiformes; family Camisiidae; genus Camisia; species Camisia spinifer. The sequence continues at coordinate 5,129 of JAQFXV010000605.1, forward strand.
AACGAATAATCAGTTTTTGCCAATAAGTCATAATTAACATCAGTTTATTTAATATTTAATCATGTAATCAATTCTTGTATATATTTTGTAATCAATGAATCAGTGAATGTGTCAATCGATTTGAAAATATAGTATTGGATATTATTTAATATAATGCTGAGATTTAGTCAATTGAAGCGCAAAATCAGGTCTAAACTAAAGTTACTGAAGGATATAAATAAATATATAAACATGATTTTTAAATTGATTTTTATTTTTGGAAAAAAGATTATATCAATTCAATTAATCATTTTTAATTAGAAATTGGCGCCAATTTTTTTGTTTAAAATAATATTTTGATTCATAAAACATTTCAAATAGTATAAGAAACAGATTTTCAATTGTTTGCCACAAATTTTGATTTTAGTAATCGTAAAATTTTCTCGTTTAATAATTTATTAATAATTTGGACGTAAATATTAAAATAAAAAATGATTCAATTTTTTCCTGAGCCCTCTTTCAAAGAAACGGTACGATTGAAGACAATTCGTCCAATTCTTGACTCCGGATCAACACTAAAAAAGCCCACTCTTTCGAACTGAAATTTGTCATATTTTTTCGCGTATTTGACAGATATGTCAACGAATGCTTCTTTTATAACAGTCAAAGAATCTCTATTACAATCAGAAATGAAACCATTGGGCACTTCATTAGCGTCTTCGGGATTCTTATGATTAAACAATCGTTCGTAAAGACGGACTTCACATAAGATAGGATTTGAAACCCAATGGATGAATGATTTTGGTTTTAGAGCTTCAGTTACTTTATGACAAAGAGCTTCCAAACTAACAATTTCTCCATTTTCTGCTTTAATAACTTTAGTCACTTCTATTACATAACCCGCGTGTTTAAGACCCACGCTTTGTTTCAATGTTAGTCTACGATAACTCTTGTCATCCGTTTGTTCACGAAAATCGTCGCGTTCTATAAAGATGTATCGTTCGAATGGAATCAAATGCGTTGAAGTATTGGTTGGATCTGAAGGAAAATCAGGTACTTCTAAATAGATGGGCACTAAAGGCGTCTCAGATGGAAAGTTAGTTATTTTAATCCTCAACGGATACAACACAGCCATAGCTCGCGGAGCAGTTGTGTTGAGTAATTCTCTAACACTTGACTCTAACATAACGGGATCGACAACAGTGAGAGCACCCGTTAAACCCATTTTAGCACAGAATGAATTGATAGCTTCTGGTGGAAAACCCCTACGTCTTAAAGCAGTTAAAGTGAAGAGTCTCGGGTCGTCCCAATCGGACACTATCTTCTCACTTATCAATTTTGCGATCTTTCTCTTTGAGACCACCGTATAATTCATGTTAAGTCTCGCGTATTCCCACTGAACCGGACAATAGATATCTAATGAGTTACATAACCAATAATATGCTGATCGACGCGATTGAAACTCTTTAGTACAAAGAGAATGAGTTATGTTTTCAATTGAATCACATAAACAATGAGTGAAATCATAAGTCGGATAAATACACCACTTATTGCCTGTTCTGTGATGTGCAGTATATTTGATACGATATGCGACTGGATCTTGTTTTCCCTCTTCAAGTGTTATTTTCATGCGAAGAGTGGCTTCGCCCTCATTCATCTTTCCCTTTTTCATGTCTTCGAATAGCTGTAAACTTTCAGCAATGGGTCGATTCCGCCACTGAGATGGCGGAGGATTAAAACCTTTAATTTCTTCCTGTTTCTGATGACAGACATACGCATAATCCCTACGAATCATTTCTAACGCGTATTCATATAACTGATCGAAATTATCGGAAGAATATGTTATTTTGTATGGTTTGTAACCCAACCACTCGACCATTTCTCTGATTTCTCGAACAAATCTTTCCTCTTCTTTCTCAGGATTAGTGTCGTCATAACGTAGAAAACAGAGTCCATTATGTGCTTCCGCATAACCAAAGTTTATATTAATAGCCTTCGCGTGTCCGATATGTAGAATACCATTTGGTTCGGGAGGGAATCGAGTCCTAACTTTACCGCCAGTTATTCTCAAATGTTCTGCAATCAAATCCATTGTCTTATTCGTAATGACATAACCATCTGTTTTGAAATTTTCTCCCGGTTTATGAAAATGGACTTTGTTTTTGAGTAATTCTATTATATTCTGAGAATTTTCAATAGAATCCAACTTTTCAACGACTGTCTGTTTCTTCACTTCATTATTAGTTTTAATGGGCTTTTCTTTGACGGGTTTAGACATGTCTTTCTCTGTTTTTGGTCCCAAAAGTTGAGCCAATTGTTTGTCAACTTCTGTTTTGACAGACTTTCCGTCCGCAAACTTCAACTGTTTTCTGGTTTCGCTCATTAATAATCCACTATTAAAACGATACCGTTTTTCAATTATTTCTTCTCTATTCTTCTCAATAAACATTTGAACACAATTTTGAATTTGCTGATCAGTTATATTGATTCCAACGCCAGAATTGAATTCAAATGCCTTAATATCGACATCATTTGAAGGATTAGTTAATAAGTAATCAATGGCTGCGCTTAACTTCAATTCAGAATCAATTTTCTCTTTAGCGATATATTCAGTAATGAGTGGTAAATGACTTCTTATTTGTGTTTTAACAGTACTCGCCGTTTGATATAACAGTTTTCCAATCGATTTATTGAATCCATTATTAATATTCAAGTGTTTATTCGTTTCATTTATTACTTCGTTTAAAGTTTTGCTCAAATTTTCATTTTTAAGCGTTTCCTTTGCTTTCTCTTCACTCAAACCAATTAGTATTAAATCGTTTAATAATTGTTCTGACATTTTATATGATAATTATTACCAAACTTTACTTCAATTACTTCTAAATTAATTGTTAATCAATTAGTTTTACAATTGAGACAGAATTAAATTCTTATGATTTGTAGACAACTATTGAAAGATAGAAACAAAATATGACTCACTTTTGGTGGTCTAATGAAGTGAAATATTAAACAAATGTTGCCTTTATTTATGAATTGAAGGACAGAAATGTTTATATTTCTAATGATAATAACTTATTATTAATAAGATTAGATTGTCTTTAGGTATATTGATATCAATTATTTAATATTATTTTTGAACATATGTTTCATAAATATTTTAATAAAATAGACTTAATTACTAGTTATTCCGAATAATTATTGATTAACATTAATTTCAAATTGTTTTTCATAATATTATTATTAAAATAATGAACAAATCTGGAAAAATATAACTTTTACTATAGATATAAAAAAGCCATAAAACAAACACTAAATCTAAATAATATGAAATGCAATAAACAAGAGAATAGTGAGAAACAGTGCGGATATGTTTAAAGCATGCGATACTCAAAAGCATGTTTTGTTGTTTTAAAAAATTAATGGGTTATGCAATCAAATGAACTGAAAAGTTATAAATTAAATAATTTTGTTACTATTTTAACTAACTTTATACTGAAATCTTCATTATTAACTGTAAGATAAAAAGGCCTAAATCAAAAAGACGCCTAAACATAGGTTTGATTGAATCAAAGTTGAGTTCAATACACCCTTAACTCAACACTAAAGTAGAATTTGAATAATGGATTAAATCTGAATTTGAAAACTGTAACAAAATTAATTTTGTATATTTTAGTACTGGTTATAAATAATTCTTAATTACAGATGAAAACAATTATTCAATGAAATTATAGCTTTGTCTGTAAGTCAAGCCCTGAGTCGATCCAATACTATCACAATCTTTACTCAATCATAAAGTTAGTCTTTTGTAATGTAATTAAGTTTTATTCAAGTTTGAGTGACTGAAGATATTTTTTATTGTACTTAAACATAATTAAGAGATCATAACATTGAAAATATGGCAAATCGTATGATTTAAGCGATTGACTGACTAGTAGTCCATAATAATTATATTTTTATATTATATATAAATTATGAATTATATATTTTACATAATATCATGTTCTCAATCAATTCAATGGCAACAATATGTGAGCATAAACTAAATTATAAACTTGACAAATATAAAGAGTGCTCTTTTATTAATGCTCTCATTAATCAATGTTTCAATTCATTGAGTTCATGACATTTAGGCTAAAATTTAATGAATGACAACAACACTAATCAATAACATAATCAAATCTTACAATTAATCTAAAATAATATTTATGACAACAATTATAATAAAAAACATTTAAGTTTGACATAAGTCTTAACGATTATATTAGTTATCGAATGAACAGTTAATGCTAGAAAAACAATGCACTTAAAGAATAATAAGAAACAATTCAATGCAAATAATAATTATAATTGCAATCAATCCGTTGGAGCGAAACATGACTGATGGTATTTATTGCATATGTGAGGTCTCACATCTTCATTCTGTAAATAATAATAATTAATATAATTATTATTAATATAATAATAGTTAACTCACAGATGAGACGAGATTTTCCAAAAATGGCAAAAGTTTGAGTAACTCTGAATCAGTTGTATCCATAAACCAACTTTCAATTGGAATTCCATTTTCCAACTGTTTAAATAATATTGTATTCAAGTTAAAGTTTATTTTTAAAAACTTATTTTCATTTTAATTTACTTGATATCCAAAAGCCTGCGGAGAGTTATCAATAATAATAGTTTTGGATAAATCTCGTCCTAAAATGTTAAGATCTTTGATATAGTTTCCACTGACACACACACAATGCTCACGAAACAGTCGAAACCTATAAATAAAACATAATTCAAATACATTATACCTCTCAATAGTGATTAGAGTTGCGAAATGACTGACTTAACAAGTTTTCTTTGAGGGTCCAAAAGATTTAAAAGCTTATCTGCATAAACTTTTTTGGATGCAGTGAATAATATGACTTCAAATAATTGTGAAACTCTTTCTAAGAATTGCCGAAAATATGGTCGGGTTCTGACATATATCTTATATTCATTTTCTTGAAAATTAACGGGAAAAGTGAGTGACGCGTCTTCTAATTCAGTGAGTGAACAATGAACTAAAGTCTCGTCTAAATCCAAAACTAATGTAAATTCTGGTGAACTCCTCGTCTTCAATGGCAATGCCGGACATCTGTATCTCATTTCAGGTGATAGTGGAGGAAGATTTTTGATGAAATAGTAAGCATCCAATTGATCCCATTCTTCTGACATATCTTTGCTATCATTTGATGAAATCGAGTTATTATAGAGTGAAGCGAGAGATGAATCATATGATGACGAATAATGTATTTGTACTCTATTTTCATTATCGATGTTATTATTATTATTATTATTATCATTAGGATTATAGCTATTAATTATATTATTATTAAAGGCATTCACTTTCGTTTCATTATTAGTGTAAATATTATTCATTTGATTAACTCTTTGTTCATCTATTGATTCTTTGCAGTAAAATTCGATTGATTTTCGATAATTATCGTCAAAATTATCGATTTCTTCATAACTGTTTCGATTAATATTCGACTGAAAAGTGGGTGTTTTCACAATTTTTGCATTTGTTTTACACGAAATGGTCATCAAATCTGACACTTCATTAACTTTATTGTTATTTTTATCGCTTTTAAACGAGAGGACAGGCATTGGTTCTAACGATGACTTCTTTGATTTGAACACTTTTTTGGATCTCTTCTTATTAATAATTGTTTTATGAGGCAAAACATGACGAGATTCGCATAATTTGTCTAATTTTTGCTTAATTTTACTAAATTTGTTTGTTTTGTGCGCCAATCGTTTGCATTGTTTACGTTTTGCTCGACTTTTATTATTATTATTAGTTTTAATAATATGTTTAGCATTAAGTCTACCATCAAATCGATCGATAGTATGAATACTTTTCGTTTTACTCTTAAATCGTTTCGATTTTTTAGAATCACTTTTCTTTTGGTCAATATTTTTGAGTTGTTTTAATGAAAATTTAGATACTTTTGAAGTAAATCTTGTTCTGATTGAATGCCTGAGAGCTGGCATTTAATTAATTAACAATTATTAATAATAACAAACAACGAATCAATTGATGACATATTAAATGAATTTCTATATAATAGCAGTGATTGAGAGCAATACTTTTGCGCCAAAAATCGTTAGAAAAACCAATATTTTGTTTTTTGGCGCTATTTTATCACATTCTTTGCCTGCTTTTACAAATTATAACAAATTTCAAAACTTTATTCATTTATTTTTCTGTTTTATATTCAATAAAAAAGATTCAATTTTAATAATTTATTGTTTAACAAATCAAATATAAAACAATTTAATGTAAAAACTCTTACCATTTAAAGAAGTATTCAAATGATGGGATCTTTAAAAATGGTTGACAAACATTAAATCCATTTTTAGCTTAACATTTATTATAATAGATGTCTACACTTTCGCCAATTATTTTATTACATCAATTGATTATTATTTCGTAAGTCATTATTATTGCGGTTTTAATAAAAAGTCATTGTTTGAGACACTCAAGAAAGTCTCGAAACTCCTGAATGTACGATAAAATTGCTGAAAATTCTGATAAATGATTGAAAATCTAACAAACATACCCGGGTGTGAGCTCTGAGCGTTAATTTTGAAATTTGAAGGTGAAAAACTGGAAAATTTGGGCGATTTTTCAAAATGTTGAAGAATATTGAAACATACTGATTATTTTGATGAAAACAATACTTTCGAAAAATTGACATTGATTTTAAAAGAACTAAAATGAATTTTTTGAAAAAGCAGATTAAATAATATTTTGACCCTTATATTGTTAAAATGAACATGCTAAAGCTCGGTACCTCGAGCGCGAGCGCTGAGCGAATGAGGTAACATAATTTAGCAATAGGTTATTCAATTGTTTGTCAATTATCAAAAAGATTATCATAATTTGAATCAAGTTTTGAAAGCTTTTTCTCATTTCTGACAGAAGTCAAGCTCATTTACCTGAATATTTTTGTAAATTGTGTTGTTTTTGATCAATTCTTACAATAAAGAATATTAAAATTTGCCAAATATTATAACTTTTCACATTTCATGGTTTTGTGAAGATTTGTTCATTATTTGCTTTTCTATTTTATTCTAACAGCACTTCAACATTCTTTAATGATATCTTTTGTGGTTTCGAATGAGTTTATTATTTTTCTGTTGTAAATAAGTATAATATATTGCATAAGTTATGATTAGTTTCTTTAATGAAAAGTGAAAATTCCTTCTACAGTATAATAAACATCAACTTTGAATTTTCGTCGATTTATCTAAATATATGTAAATTTTAATTTAACACAAGACTTATCCCATGTTATAACTCTTTTTCGGTTTAAAATTAGATATGTTTCAAATAAAGTTTCAAAGTTAGAGTAATAACTCATTTATATTACACATGAACAAGAGTTAACAGCAATTAAAAAGTACTGCTATTTTATACGTTGAAAAGATGTAATTCTAAAGAACTTTTCAATTGAATGTTTATAACTTCTATTTAATTATTCTCTAAAAGCTTCTAATTTTAATGAAATAATTCTTCTTCAGAACTGAAATATTTGAATATGTTGTCGAAAAGTTAATTGATTTTAATTGCTTTGTGAAAATTTTGTCGGCGAAAAGCTTTAAATGTTGATAATGAAGTATTTTTCATTAGATCATTAGAAGATCACTGATTCAAAATTGATCCTTAACTGTAAATTTTTGACATCAAGTTTTTGGAACACAAAGTGACAAATAATAGCGATAACTCTTCATTGAGCATAACTTCACTATCGTATTAAGTTCTAGAAAGATCTTGAGTGAAGCAGTTTTTCATTGACAAAATCGTCATTCATTACAAAATCTCAAGTTTTAGCGAAGACGCTATCAGTTGATCACGTTTTAACACTTAGAGAGTTGTCATGTGTTCTAGTTTCAGAATTTCAAACATTTAACCATTTCTTTGTCAAAGTCTGATCGAAGTTCACGAAAACTTCATTGAATAGTCAAACCATAGTTGAGATGATTTTTAGCTGTGAGGCTAACTTCCTATTCAATGATGCCTCTAAAAGACAACAATACTAAGATAATTATTTGTTGTCAACTATTCGTCAGTTCATTTTTTTAATTTCTATGGGATCCGACTTTTCTGTTAGGAATATTCTTCGACTATAATTCCAAGTTATTCTAATTCAATCAAAATATTACTTCAAAAACATATTAAACAATAATAAAAAACGGGTTTATCAATAAATTGAGTATTTATTCGAAATACAAATTATAATACATTTAGTGCTAAACTGAAGATCTTTTAACATTTTCGGCTTAAATCTCAAACGAATTTAATTTTTTTCCCCGATTGGTTTTCATCTGGTCTGTGACTTAAATTCTAACTTTTGTTGAGAGACATTTTGGAAAAATTACGATAATGTTAAATAGATCAGATCCTAACTTATCATTGTTGAAAATACAAACTATGAACAAAAGTTGTTCCAAAATAATTTAAGTTAGTTTAAAAATTGAAGAAATACATTAACTATCAATTTAGGTAATATAATTATTTGATTCAAAGGTAAAGGGGCTCAAACCCATCATGGGCTCTAACATACCACTATTTACTCAATTTAATGGGTTCTCAATAATGTCTGGCTTAACAGCAAAACTATTATACATACTTTTCGGATTAAACTCAATATTTTTTATTGATTCATTGATTATTCAATTCTTAAAAGTTGAAACAAATATCAAAATTCGATTCATGTTTCAAATATTTGTCTCATTTGAGTTAAAAAGTTACAAATTTTTGCATAAATGGTGATTACATGAAAGTTTAGATGTTATTAAGTTATTGCTTGAGTTTAAGAAACATAATTAAGATTCATTGAATAATAGGTATTTTATTAAACCCAAGAATATATGCTCACGATCTTTGCTCTGCGTATAACCCATTCTAATAACCTTAAATCAGATTTGCCTCAAGAGTGTTTTGCGTCAATACAATACAAATTGATGCCATTGTTTCAATTTTAAAATCATAATGAAGTCTTGGGGGCTTTATTTAAATTTTGATTCTATTCTATAAACTTTAAATTTTTTATCATTCAGAAATTATTTATGCAATGAATAGGTTTAATTATTAAAAACTTCAGAGTTATTATATGGGAGAATTTTCTTGTTTTCCGTGGTTTTAGTCATTAATTAATTGATAAAATGAGAGAAATAAAATAGAATATAAAGTCGAATTTTTGATGCCTAAAATTGTTTTATGCTGATAGGTATTTGTTAAATTGAACACATTTTTAGATAGAACAGAATAGAACACTGGAAAAAATCAATTTTCTAAAGCAATTTTAAACCACAATCAAGCTTTTTCTCAGCTTCTAATTAGCAAATTATATCAATTGCAATATTATTGATTGAAATTTTGTATTCAAAAATTTATTGAGACTTATTTATGATTCACATTATATCGCCTTCAAAATGGATCATAGAATAAAAGCTTATGAAATAGAAACCTAACCTCTCTTACGCTAGTCGATTCGTATAAAAATAATTTCTTGTATTTTCACACAGATTAATAATTTTTATTCAGAAAAATAATAAGCTGAAATTTAGAGCTGTTATGACAAATCTTTTTATTTTGTTATTCAAATATTCTTTGTCTTTTCAGCTTTCATTAGTGCATTGTTTCAATGGCTTGATTTTTCAATATGAAAACAGTTTTTTTGCAGGTAAGTCAAAATAATCTTCTATTTTCAGTGAAAGTTCAGGAGAGACTCTTTTCTAAAAATTAATGATTCAATTTGACGGCAGTTTTGTATGAAATAATTAATTGTCTGACTTTGAGTTGGACCAAATTTACAGGTTCTTATGTTTTACGCTTGAAAACCCTTCTTTTCAAAAATAATCTTTATTAGAGTCATAACTAGAAAGATTGTTGAGATGTTGTTGAGAGACGAGTTGTATATACCAGAAGATAACAGTAACTTATGAATGATGAGGAAACAACTCCAAAGACAAAGTTCAGAGACACTATTGGATACATGCTTTACATTAGTTGGGAATGATTTCTATAGTACAATACAGTAGACTCTCTTACTATTGTGTTCTCATCACAATTGTGGTTACTTTTTTGTTATTCACAGTAAAGGTATGACTCAATAGTGAAGCCAACGCTACACTAAATTGGGTTGAAGTCAAAAATCGATGAACGGAATGAAAAAGTTGGTTATCATAGACAAAGTAGAAACCACTCTAACAATGATCATAATAATAAAAATATGAGCTAATTTCAAAATGTACTCTCACGTTCAATAACATTACATTTAAATTATAACTATAATACCTTTATAAAATACCATTTATATTGAATGCATTACTTTCATCTTTTTATGAAAACAAAATTATGACAATAATCTCTCAATAGCGCACTAATTGCTCAATAAATTAACTGTAAATTACTTGAAACTCTTAATTGGAATTCACTCTTATAAAATATATTTAATGAAAGTTCGAAAAATTGCAATATTAAATGTTTATGTACTGGTGATATCGATCACATAATAATAATAATAATATTATTCATATAATCTCTGTGTGATTAGGAATAAATTAAAGTGCATTTTATGTTGAATATGCAATCAGACGAAGTGAAAAAACAAAAGTAGTTTAAAATTTTACGGTTCAAATGCATTCTCAAATCAACAATATTTCATCTTAAACAATAAGTTATTAGAATTTATGTCACATTTTATGAAAGCTATTACCTTTTCAATATACTGTAGCGGTTTTTCATTTCGAACATTATTTTGATGTTTTACTTGAAGCCAAATATCTGAGTATTATGTGCTGAAAGACCAAAAATTTATTAATGAAAGTAGAAGGCGTGTAAAACAAGATAAGAAAGTACCTTATTGGAAGGTGGGATCAATTTTGTAAAAATTAAGGGGCTCAAAACTCATCTTTTTTATAGGGGAGATTTTATGTGGTGTGATGTGTATAATCAAAAAATATTTTCTATAATAAATGTTGATTTGTAAATAAATTTTTATTGTGTCGGAACTCATAAGTTTTCATTTGAATTTTTATCTAAAATTGTCATGAAAACCAAAGGTATTATTCCAGAAATCTTAGGGGGGTCAGGTATTTGAGTATCGAAGGTCTAAAATCCTCCTAACCCCCCTTTCTTGTCTATGAGTGGGCCTTTTAGAGGATGGTGTTTTTTTCCTCATATAATGGGTATATGTTATGAATTTTAGTGAATAATTTCATCACAAGTTATGCTTTTCTTTTTTGGACGAATTACTTTTAATAAACTCCATGGGGAGAAATTAAACTTTTAAAAATTTTCACTACCCATTCACTGATTTTATTATTTAAAATGGAGCAAAATATTATTATATAGTACTGTTTGGCAAAATAGCATTGAATGACCATTAATAATTCAAATACTATCTGAGTTTTAATATTGTCATATTTTCTACTATTCTAAATGTAAATAGTTTTTCAATATTTCAATTTATTGCAAAATATTAAAATTTAAAAGAAATTTTGACTTTGTGTTTAAATTACTAGATGTATAGTTGAAAATTATCAATCTTTTGATTTGAGATATTAGATTTTCGATCTTATGATTTTCGATCTTTCAACCCATTTTTGATAAACTATCAAAGCCTCAGATTATTTTAACCAAAACATGATACAGTATTTTTACTCTTACACTTTGTAAGAGTCTTTCAAAATTAGTTAAGTTATATAAGTAATAACAGTCAACGAATAATTATTATTTTATTAAATATTGAAAAAATTCAAAAAAATGCATGCAGATGCCATCTTTTTCTATGAATTTATCGTTAGACAAATTCTTTATCTATTTGTAATGCTCAAAATTGTTTCAAATTCCTAAATATTATGCAATTGCTTTTGCATATTTCAAAAAGGATCAAAAATTGATTTATCAAAAAGAAGGATTTCTGCATGAATTTAGATGATTCTCAATATCTATCGTTTAGATTGGTATCCGATATTTTTCTTTATGATATTGAATGAATTAAATTCACTTCTTTAAAAAAAATAATTGAACTTATTTATAAAAAGTTCTCTTATATGCAAATCCAGTTACTTATAAATTATATAAGTTATAATCAATAAATTGGACAGAAAAGAGCTTCAATAAACTACTTTGCAATAAACAACACTCATACCGAAATGGTTTTTCAGTTTATTGATTTTTATATTTTACTCTGAAAAACATTATAAAAGTATAAATTACAACATTTCCAACAACACTGTTTCAACTTGAAAATAAACTGATAATCGAGATCTCTTCTAATAAGCACACGTCTGTGCTATTATCCCTTTAGTATGTAATTTGTTTCAAACTAAAGTGTATTTGTACTTAAATCTACTTATATTTCAATTATTGTTTATTACATTCGCTATCGAAATCATATAATTGTTTTTATGGTCATTTTGAAGGCATATATGATTTTTTGGGCTTATAAATTGACAAAAATTTCTCACCTCAAAGTTAAAGAATTTTTGTATGGTTTCAATTATTACTATAAGTTATGACTATATTTTGCGTCATCATCTTTTTAGAAAAGATATTTTAGTTGAGAAATTTTCAAATTGATGTAAACATCCCATTGAAGAAAAGTCTGTATGAAATCCAATAAGTTGAGTCAGAGGCAGACTTTTTACACGTGGTTTATTATATTGAATAAGATTTAAAAACTGCTCAAAAGAAGGCTTGAAAATGATGTTACCTTCTTGATTTGAATAATTTAACGGATTTTTAAGAGAAGTTTCTCAATAATCACATTAATAAAGACATAATCATCTCTTAACTCACTTCATTGGCTGATAATTTTTTGTTGTTTCGATAATTCTAATTAAAGACTAATTGAAATTCATAAATTGTAAACTCAATTGTATGAAATAATATAATTTTATCAAATTATTATTAATGTTTTCACGATTTTGATATTTTGTGATAGATTTAAACAGATTGTTGGAATTTAAATGTTTTATTAGTATTTTCATGAAAAGCAGACAGTGGTCTTATATCCTGCGTTTTGTAAATAACTTGAAAAATTTGTTATGAGGAAGTGTAACATTGTATTCACAATTGAACTAAAATCAAAGCGCAAGAGGCGATAGAATATCTAATATATATTGTGTATGAACACAATGATCATATTGCGGAATCACGGTTTCGTACACATCATTAAATTGAATATAGCTTTTGTACCTTACATAACAAAGAGGTAGACCTATGTCTGCCCCCAATCAAGCTTCATATTTATATTTTGTACTCTCAGCGCTAACTCTTAAACATATTTTACACTGAAATAATGTTTCCTATTTATATTCTCATTTCCTAATATGTAATAAAGTAAGTTTTTACAGAGATTACCTCAGTCTACATAAATATTACACAAATGCTAGCAATTATTCATTTCATAAACGTTGAAAAGTTTACTTTTTAATTTCTCTTTTGATAGTGAGCTTTCTTCATAAGATCTACATTTAATCATAAATAAAAATATAATACTTCCTCATATCTAATAATTATGCTTTTTAGGTATAATATTATGAATCATTACTTTTTCCGATTAAATTCATTAATATGAATGTAATTGCTTTGCAACGCATAATATTATGAACGCTTCTCATAATTTACTTTTTGATCTAACAAGTTATGAACTTTGTTATGAATAATGTTATACTTCATATTAGAAGAACATTCAGAAGAATTGAAGTATGATTTATATGAACGTATCAAATAATCGAAATGTCAGAAGAACAATGAAAGTTTCATCATATCCATGTAGCAAAAGAGCAAAAAAACCTATTAAGTATGAGAAGAGCAATGTATGCTTACTATCTAAGAAAATCAGTATAATCAAAGAATTATTGAGAGTGTAAAAAGTTGAAACAATTTGCAAAATTGCGTTGAAAACTAATTTGAAAATTAAAATTTTAAGGTACTTTCTAAGGTTTTAATTCTGTTATTTCAATCAATTAATAGTTACTTTTTCACTCAATTAAAAACATTCTCACTTCATCTCATTATTGTAGTTTTGAATTGCAATTGTTTAAGTTCTGTTTGTCCTGAATCCGTTTGATTTACGGCGAGGTAATCACTCTCTGAGCAGATAATTTTGTGTTATGAGATGAATAGCACTTAAAACTGATGGATGTATTTCCGCTCAACTCTAAATCATTCCTAAAAAGTTTTAAGTATCAAAAATTAATTGGTTTTTATTGGATTATTCTTGAAGTGAAATTACTTATTCGCTCAAACTTTTCAAGCTTTGAAATTATATTTCTTTCGCTTTATATTTGAAGCATTGATTAAAACACTTTTATAAAGAAAAAAAACTAGAAGAACAGACGGGAATTGAAGAGAGTGTCTGACGGAAGTGTCTGCTTATTTATTTGTATATTATATTTGATGCATTTCAGATGTTTTATAGTTCGTATCAAAGACTTCACTAACTATTGCTAACACTTTCGATTATCTTCAAGCAATGTTTAATATAATGCTTTCACAAACTTCTTTTTTACACTCAATCACTCAAACAAAAGCGTTATTTGGAAAGTTTACTTGAAAGTATCCTTTCTTAAAAGCTTTTACTCTAATATCTAGTACCGGATCTAATTGACTCTTTTAAGATCTCTAATGAATTAAAACAGTTGTTCATATGAAAGTTCCTGATTTTCATAATAGACTCATCACAATAATAATTGATCCTTTATAGATTGATTTTGATGCTTAAACAAACCATTACGTTTAGCTATATTTTTTGTTTCAATTTGTAATGATGCACATGCTCGGTGCTCGTGCTCGGTGCTCGGGTAAATTTTGGTGCTCAGTGCTCGTGCTCGTGCTCAGGGGTACCGAGCACGTGCTCGTGCTCGTGCTCGAAGAAATTTAGGTGCTCAGAGCTCGTGCTCGCCACCGAGCACCAATATGCTCGAGCATGTGCAT
>JAQFXV010000606.1:0-20084 GCA_034694065.1 Camisia spinifer
CAGTTCTTTTTTTTACTTGACTGTATATTCTTGATTTTTGGTCCCTTTAAAAAGAAGAAATTTTATGCAGACGTACTCATTACAAATTAGCGTTCAATTGTATAACTTTATGTTTGTTGAATATTTCACAATAATTAATATCTCGATCAATATCTCAATTCTCATGAAGTAAACTATTTTAAATTGAAACTATTAAACTTTTTTGATTCAAATGATAAAGTTTGTCCAATATATTATACTTGTAACTCTTTTGAATTAATGTTAATAGCATTGTATTAATTTGATTTTATTTGACTATTGATAAGTTCGTGATGAAAATTATTCGCTTAAATTTTCTTACATTATCGCTTTAATCAATTACGAGAGTTTCATGACTTGTTTTGCAATAATCGATTTAATCAGTCCATCACAATTTCTATAGAATTCATAATTTATTCATTTAATACTTCATCAAATTTAATTGAATAAACTAAATATTCAAGTTTTAATGCATTAATTTCAATGAAGGTTATTTTGACATCAGAATGAAATTTATCATAAGTTTTTCTTCATAATAATAATAATTTCTTCCGGTTAAGTAATGCTTTCATCTTTAATATTATTAAACTTATTCAACGAGAATTTGATAATATAATACTAAAATTTTGCTCTAAATTAATTAAATTAAACTTTTTATTTATTAAAGCATGGATTGAGTCCATTATAACAAAAGCGATAATGATTTTCATTATTATAGAAATAGTTCCATAGAGATTAGTTTTCATGATTTGCAATCAGTTGAGGAAAATTATGAGAATATATAACTTTTTAATTAGTTTCAAGAAAAATACTAGTCATCCGTGAATTTGAATGATTGCCGTTAACAACTGATAAATATTTTAATTTGCATTCTTTAATAACAATCGTAAAGTTTTTCTAAAGAGCCAAAGTATTGAAACCTATTTCATTGATATTAAAATTATTGCTATCGATTAAAGTTAAATAAGACGTGATTACTAAATATTAAATGCAAACAAAATGTTACATACGCTCTATTAAACAATAATAGACCTATCAAATAGTATTGTGTTTGATTTGAACGATAAATCTTTGCTTTCAGGCATTAAGAATTCAATTCTCTTTATCCTTCAATGAATATATTTTTCAATCAAAATAATATTACTTTTTGAGCCCCGAAGCGTTCATTATATGACTAAAGTATTGTAGAATTTACAAGTTTTGTGTTTAGAAATTCGTTTCTCTAAATCCTCGTTAGAAAAATTTTATGCATTAAAAACTGAGCGATGCTATTAAAAAGTTGAACTCATCCTTCAGTGAACACTGAGATAGCATTATCTGAATCAGATTTTATTGGGTTTTTTGACTTATCAATTACTTGTACTTCGAATAGTTTAAAATACTACAAGACCTCACGTCTATAATTATTTGTTCCAACGCTAACATGTGTATAGAGTACTCGAGTCTTAAAAATGCATAAAATCGTCAAAAAGTAAACCTGTCCAAAAGCAAACATATTTCTATATTCTTATAAGAATATTAGACCTTAATTATTACAACTTATTTTTTAGTTAACAAATCTTCATAAATAATTCAAGGAATAACTGAAATACCTTTCGGAACTTATAAAGGAGTTATTTCGCAATATAAAAGTATTTTTTATGATTATATTATAAATTGACAGATGAAATATATTTATAGCTAACAATTTCTGAAAAAATTAAAATTCTCTATTGATTTGTTCGGAATGAAAAAACAAACTATAAGTTATGACATTATAAGCAAAAGAAATAGAATATATGCGAAGCTTACAGTTCAAAAATGAATGTGTTTTATAAGTAAAAATGTACGTCTAGTACATAAGTTGGTATATGTTGTATGTTTTCCCTCTATTACTTAATAGATAATCGCGTGGACAGCACACTTCTTCAGCATTCGATATCATCATCCGCTTTAGCAAATGAATGAGTTCTTATGCAGCGCGAGTTTCGCTGTTCACTCGCTTAATGCATGACTGAAATTATTTCATTCGGCATGACTTCAAATTTAGTTGCGTCTCAAAAAACCAACTTAATAGACATTTATAACTTAGACTAATATGTAAAAAGTTAAGACTGACATTTGGCAGAAGAATGTCATTACTTTCTTGTGATAAACAGAAGAACTTTTATTAAATTGAATGAATTTACAATAGAATGATAGATACATTTCAGATTATTTTTTAAACTCTTAACTCGTCTGATCGTAAATCGTTTAATAATAATAGTTATTAATAATTATGTGTAACAAAACTTCGAAAGCTCGAGCACTAAAATTTATTTAGCTATAAGATTATAATAAACTTCAAATATTAATAACATTAACTTAAGTAAAGTTATCATTATTAAACTTTTATGTCTATAATACCACTTAAATTTTTTTATGCCACTGTTATTCTTATTTTCTAAAACACTAACTTTTTGTTGTTTCTTAATTTATTGACTTTTATTTATCTATCAAAAAGAGCGCCAATTAATTTTTTTCTGTTTTATTCTTAAAAATTATTTCCCAATTAAAAGTTTCACTGAAATAAAAAACAACTTTTCAGTTTAATAGCTTTCTAAAGGGTGTACAACCTATGTTTGATTGGAATGTAATAGCCCTTAAGGCTTCACTTTAGACCATCGCTTCTACAGATACTTTAGATAATCGGATAAAAGATTTCAAATTATTTTCTTCTTTTTTTAATGTATTCTTAAATAAATACTCCCATACATGTAATCTTCTGACACATAATATGATATAAAATATTGAATCATTGATTATAAAAATCAATTATATGTGAATTGATATAAATTACTTTTGAAATGAATAATTACTATAATTAATCTTGTTTTGGTCTAATTTAAAGAGTTCGTTTAGCTTGAAATAGATTCGTTTTCCTTCAAATTGATCTGAATTCTGGTAAGCCATAAAATTTTAGAAGTAATTTGAAATTCTAGATGTTTAATGAATTTCTTGAATGAGATGCTAAACAAAAGCAAGCCATTGATCCAAAGCCAATAACTACCTGCCAAAGTGTCACTTCCATAATGTACTGCTTTTACTAGTGCTGTACTGCAGATGATGTTCATTGCGGTAGTTCTTTGTATTTGTGGCTTAAGTTAAAGTTGATTCTTAGAAAAACGGAACCTCAAGTTCAGTCCCCGCCATAATTCTCTTTCCTTCTACTCAATGAAATCCTTACCCCATATAAGCAATAATCGAAAACGCAATTATAACAAAATATACTAATGAGATGTTATAGAAACAACTGTTCATTCAAAATGAGCTCAACTCACGAAATATGGGTTTGCGAACATTTACTCATTTTTGTTACTTCTCTCAAAATTAGAAATGAATGAATCTTTTTATAATTTGTAAATGATTACATTCATATACTTATAATAACTAAAATTCTCATTTCACTCCACCTTATCTTGCATTAAGATTAATATGATTGGTGAAGATTCCGGAGATTTGAGGGATTTTCATCGGTTTTCTGCGCTAACATTTGCATTAAAAATCATCATTTTGAGGACTTATGCAATTCTAGCATAACTTGATCTCCTAAGACATGATTGCTATTTCCTTCCAACTCCTATTTGATATCTGATCACAAAACTTTATTACATTTCTATTACAAATCTTAAACTGAATGTTCAGCTGTTAATGGATTCTGGAAATCAAACTTTTTGAAAGTTAATACAAGAATAAATATAATACATAAGTCATGAAATATTTTCTCTGATTAAAATTCCAGAATTCATTCATTTCAATAAAGAAAAATATTTTGCTTAAATTAGGAACAAAAACGAAACATTGACACGAGAAAAATGGATTGAATTTGCAATTAGTTGAATACATATTTTAAATTATTAAAATTTTGTTGATTTTTTGCTAAGCCATAGGTATTGGAAAATAATGATAACTTATACTGAATATAAAGGAATATATAATCTGATTTAATTTATTCTTAAACTGCTGATTTGAAAGATGATAGTAATCAGTCACATAAATGAATGCTCTAGGTTAAATTAATGCAAATCTCATCAATCGCGGCATGTCCGCCATGTCCACAATTTACATTCTCAAAAATGTAAAAGTCTAATGATAGCTAATTTTTTTTATCTTTTATAGCTCTATGAATTGAGTGATGACCCAAAGAGAAAAGAATTTCTCGACGATCTCTTCAGTTTCATGCAGAAAAGAGGTAAGACAGAAGGTAAATACATCTATTAAGTAGTTGTGTCTTTAATTTATAATATTCACATATATTTAAAACTTGACCTGTTTAATAATGCATTATAAGATTATAGGGCGGATTTAATCCATCTTTACATAGTCTTCAGTTGCCATAAGCGTCATTCTCTTTAAGACCCATTTTATCCACTCAATCATAATATCATCACATAAAGGGAATACTTTGCATATATCAATGTGTTATTTAACTTCATTAAAGGATAGCAAAAAATTATTTCGAGTTGTTTTACGGCTTTTAAGTCAAAATGACGATTACCAATGATAATAATAACGACGGGTTTTATTTATCGAACATATGCTGTTTTTAAATACGCCCTTTTCCGGAGAGTTCAGTTTAAAGTTTTACTAATTTTGTGACTTTTTTCTCAATATTAAGTTATTTGCATTTCGTTGCGTGTATTTCAGAAATACGCGGAAAATCAAATTAACGAACAAATATTGTGAACGGCCTAATGGCCAGAGACTATCATTTAAATAGTTTGCATATCCTGACCAATCCTTAATTGGAATGGACATTATTGTCAAAACCTAATTATTACCTAAAACATCAATTACCTTTTGTACTCACCCATTATTTATTGCTTATTTGTTAGCAAAGACATTAGCGCTTTATAATAGCTATAGTTTCCATTAAATCTATTTTTCACAATCAATTATCGCAAATTACTTTATTAATCAAGTGGTTAAGTTTACTTACTTTACATGATCAGAATTTAAAATTAAATAATTTGTTGACCTTAATTGTAATTCGTATACAACTACTATCAGTAGTGATCATATTCTGATGAGAAAGTTAAATCTTCGAATCAATGAAAATTTCAGGTTAAAGTTATTAATTTCAGTGATTTTCGCCGATTGTGAAAATAAAATGTTTTTTAGCATAAAGAATCAAATATCTTCTGAAATCCCATGAGTTTATCTGAAAGAAATCAATGATTATCTTCAGTTTATTAGATTTTGAGAACTATTATTTGAGAAGTTATTTTCCAAGTTATAATTCAGTGTTTTATTTCCTCTTAAATTTCCATAATGTAGTGATTTAATGGAAATATAGTATATCAATCAGCTCAATCTGTTCCTCCCATTTTTCGAGTCCTATTTTTCCGATTCTCAATTCTTCGAAAGTATACCCGTTTTTCGAAAACGATTCTTATATTTTCTCAAATTTTGTATTTTTGTGTAAGCTACTTTGGTCACGATTAGTCGTCGTTTGAGCGCGCTCCGCGCGTAACAAGGGATAACTCAACCTAACCTTAAATAGAGAATTTTTTTCCTAAATCCCATTGAATTCAATGAAACATGTAAAGTCAAATAACTAGAAAATTTCTAAACTTTAATTAAAGTAGGATTGAGTCGCAAAAATGCAATTGATAAATATTTTCAAAAAATTGTGATTCGAAAAATGGGCGATTACTCTCTAATCAATTTTTTTCTCATACTCGGGATAATTTTAATTTAGTTTTTGATAGATTAGCATTTAAATAAAAAGGGAAAGACTAGTTATTTGATTTATTGTAATTTTATTTTCATTCAATCCCATAAAATTTTTATAAAAAATTTTACAAAATTCTAATCAATGATATCTTTCCCAATGATCAATAAAAAAAATTCTAAATGTTTAAAATCATCAACAATTAAATCTTAACTATCACAACATTGAATACTAGATGATAACAGTGATTGAATTTTTGAATTTAAAATTTAATGCTGTAAAATAATTGAACTTTTGAATTAACACGATTTTCCTTAATAATTACTTAACAAGAGGTCATTTATTTATTTATTCAAAGGGAAAAGAAGGAAAGAGCTGACAAAGAGCTGTCAAATTATTTAATATAAAAGGCAAAGGGAGTCAAAAATACCATAATCGACACCTGTATAAAATATAAATGGGAATTGATTTAAAAGCTTCATATTTTAAGTCTTTGAACTTTTTAAGTCTTAAAGTCACCCTTTTTTGAAATTTTATGTTGTAATATATTAGAGAGGTTTGAATTAAAAATCATAAAATAAAATAGCACTGAAAATAATTCAAGGATAAGAAAGAGAAAGTATGAATGTTATTAGAAAAATAAAATAAACGTTAGCTCTCAGGGATTTGTTATTGAATTTAGCATTTTTCAAATAAACATTTACTATTATGCTATACTATAAATATAATCAATAAAATTTTGAAAGTAGAAAACTTGAAAGTTTTAATTGATTTATGCATTTATACTGTATTGAGTCGTATAATTTCAAAAGATATAAATGATTTCTTGAGATAGTAATTAAGAATAATTTCAATTCCAGTACTTTCTATTGAATGTTATTATAAACTTTCTATTTTTTTGTTCATTGAGAGTATTCCCAAACTGTCACAGTTTTAGCCATCATTTAATTAGCTTTGATTAATGATATTGAGTGGTATTTCCAGTCGTATAATTAATCAGTTATTTCAATTGTTTATTCAGTTTGTTTGCTTCAAACTAATATCAATTAATAATCTTCACAACCATTCGATATAAATTTTTGTGAAAATAGTAAATAATTGATAAATTATATTTAGTATTAATATTAATTAGAATTTACAGTTATGATGAGCGCCAAAACATATATTGGATCTTACATTATATCGTTGATAATGTGACCACTGATGATAGCATAGAGCGATGATTTCCAGGAAGTAAGACTAGACACCCTCCAATTTTCTTGTCAGAACTGAGTTACCACATATTCGTGGTCTCAAAGAAACCTTAGAGGCGTAGATCAGATGCTACTAACACAGTACCAACACTGCCATACTCTATGGGAGTGTTTGCTAAGAGTTTGTGAGGTATATTAGAGGCATATACACTCATATACACTCATATACTCTCATATACTCTCATATATCTAGATATATACACACATTTGTCCTCTCAATATTAACAAAGAAGTTATGTGTTGTCAAAAAGATTTGCTAAAAAATGCCTACCAATGACTGCTAGCTTTATGCTATTGATATGTATACATAAAGCCACGCGACCAGTGCCGCAACTTTTAAGCTACTTCTGTTGTAGTGAAACGTAATATTTAGTTTAGTTTATGTAACAGTATTAGCATTCAATTTTGTGCCATTTTATATATTCAGTATTACTTAAGCTTTTGAGATGTTTTGAAAAAAAGATCGAGTGAGAGAAAAAAAATGAAAATCATTCAATACTGTCTGAATGTCCTTCGTTTGAAGAGATTTAATTTGAATGCATGTTAATGAAAACCAGAAAAGTTATAAAATAAAAGGGGCCAATGCTAAGGGGATCGTTAGTTTATTTTATGCCTCTATCATGACAATACCTTTAAAATAGTATTGCGGTATTTCTTTGATGATATCTCTATATATTTTCGTCCCCTATTATCGGATTGGCTGATATGATGAGCATAAGAATTACTGCTTTCTGTAATTGCAATCGCCGGCGCCTTTTCTACGGGCTCCTACTTTACCATTTCTTAGTCCCTTCTGCTTTTCCTGGAAATCCTTGCACACTAAAAAAGGGGAGTGTCTCCTCCCTTACTTTTATTCACCCCATCATATATAGATCCCCACACTATCATCCCTTGACTAATCCTCGAATACCAAAATTCATGCTCTCGGCCGAGCATTGGGTATAACTCAAAGTTAACTTTTCTCCCTCTTTCTCTCTATCATTGAGATTGCTCTCAAGTGGACCTCAACTTTGGCCCTTCTCTTAAAGCACTGGAAGCCATGCATTAATTTCTTTAACATATGGACCAACAGTTATTACTTTTAGTAGAAGGCCATATGAAAGGCTTAACTATTTCATGTATTAGCCGTTATTTTCTCAAATTTACTTCATTCTAACCTATCAAATATACTAACCTTGTACTGAACACTACTAACAAATGAACTTTTGTGTGCCTCAAATTACAATTTTGGCCGATTAACAAATTAGGTTTTCACTCATTTTTATAGCATTTTACTCAAAACTTTATTCTCAATTACTTCAACCGTTCTTAACAGTACTTTAACTTATATTTAATTCTATGTTTCAATTTTTTTTATTTATTCGGCACAACATTTCGTGTAAAAAATTCATTTAAAAAAGTAAAATGATCTCTCTTTTTACTTCAGGCTATTTTCGTAGTTTACAAAGTATTTAGAGTCTAAATTTTTGTTCAAATGATAAGAAAGCCTTTAGAAAAAAGATATGTGAGAAAATAATTTCGATGGACTCTTTCTACACACATATTATTAAGTTGTAAGAATTTTGTATGAATTTTGATGATTTTTTTCATGCATTCTATATTTCGATCTTATTTAGTTTACATGTTTGAAGATATTTTTAGATTGAAAAAAGTGCAAAACAAGTTACTTAGGAGTAGTTTTAAATGGACATTTGCCACATTTGCATGGTTTGAACCTATTAAATGCATGCATTTGAACATCTCTTTCTCCCTTCATCTTGAAAGACACACTACACAACGCGAACTAATGTATATCTACTTATGAAAAGTAACATAACATGCATAACAGTTTGAGTTGAGTACATAGGTTTGGGGAAAGACAATACATCAGAGACCCAGATGTTGTTTACTATATTACGGCTAACTTTAGTCAAACTTACACATCAATTAAACAATTACAACAGCATTTTATTGGCTATTTTTTGCACAATAACAGAATTCTAACTTTCGACACATTCGTATATTTTGAGTGAAGCGCTAAATACTCTTTAAAATCAGAAAGTTTTTAAAATAACTATTTGAACAAACTTGTAATGGGATTTATCAAAGTTTGACTATCAATAAAGGAGAAAATTAGAATTTCTCATATGCTATCCTATTTGCTTTCCGTTTTATACATTATTTGACATGAGTTTATTATGGGTTTAGAATATTTGAGAATCGAATTTAAAGTCTTCTGACCAACAGTTTGATAACTCCAGTGCAGGTCATGTCGTGGGAATAAAATTTGAGCGGAGAGAGCGAAATAGCCCTCAAAACTTTGGAATAATTCTCTCTTTTTTTATGGTGAGATCAATGTGAGAAAAATAAGGGGGAAAAAAGAATGGGGTCAATAAATGATAGTTGCATTGCATGTGTCAAGATATGGCCAACCCTTCGTTATACTGCAAAAGCTGACCTCTGCCAGTAAAGTGGACTTATTTGAGAGAGTAGTTGCCCTTCAAATCTTTGTTGTTAGTCAGGGAGTCCTTTCTTTGGGCTAAAATTTTCAATAGATCTCTGCTTTATCTTTTACAGCACAGAACCCTTCCTATTACGTCCCTCTTATAGGTATGTTATGTAAGTTAGAGTGTAATCCATGAAAAACATATCGATAATTCATGGGTTATGGGGTAACTCAACCTTTGATACACCTTTCAAACAAATATAGGCGTTAATCATAAGAACGGAAATGTTCAAGAATAATAGTATAACTTTTGGCTATAATTTTATAGATTGTCAATGAAAGAAATGAACCGAAGGAAAAGTTATATGACTTGAATCGAAAATTGTTTATATGCTATGTATAAAAGCCATTAACCTTTATAAAGAAAGTATCATATTATTGAAAATATGATTCACTAGAATAGAGAATTAAATTGATATTGGATTGGGTAATATGATAGTAATATATAGTGTTAATGTTGTTTTGATTCCAAGATGTAAAATATGTTCAATAATATTATGCGCATTTCTATACTTGGTCTGTATTGAATTGAAAAGCAAAGCATCAAAAGTAAGCTAAATATAGCTGCTATGCAGTACTGCGACTCACATTTCTACTAATCTATGACTATAAATCAGGCAAATGGGCACTGTATGACTCTATGCGTTTTCATTTGGGTTTAGCATTTCTCTTACCATCTCTTTCTCTCTATTTCTCTATATTTCTCTCTATTTCTCTGGTCTCGTCTCTCTATTCAGTCTCTGATCACTCTTTTGCCCCCTCAAAGCGATGCCAATATAATGTACGCACAGCTGCCGTTTACATGAGTTTTTGCAATGCTATTTTGATGTAGCGGCCAGTTTTTGCCTAAATCTTTTCCTAACTTATATATATAACTTATAAATAGATGATTCTATTTATCCCCGTTTCTAGTATAACATCCCCTTTACTTCAATTTGACTTTACAGCGAATGGGAAGTCAAAATATGTTGCCGGGAGCGCAGTGACCGTTCCATTTCTTCTTTCCTGTAAGGATGGATGCCATGAGGGGCCGAATCATCCCCTGGTTTTGATTTCAGGGTCATCTTTGCATTGGTCTTCAATCTAAGCATTTAAGATTCAAAACTTTCTTCAGATTCTCATATACTGTACTTACATTACTCTGCCATTAGTATGTCTTGAGGGGGTGGGTGTAGACCTATGTGTCCATACGATTTACAACTGATTTTCAATACCACGCAATACAACGATATAACAAAGAAATAGCCATCAGTTAGCAATTTAAGCTCTCCATTCTCTTCACTCTCTTTTAATGTTTCAAATTTTTCAACTCTAGTCTTATAGATTGATTTCAATCGAACCTAAAAGTTTTGATACACACAAAGGGCTATTCATTGTGTCCATCTTTGACATTACTAGCAATTCGAGAACAAGACTTATAGCATAGCATTTCACTAGATTTACTATTAAGATGAACAACATCTGGAGTCGAGATCGAACTCCACTGATGAAAGAGAAGTTGCTTTTCTCTAAATATCTCTACATTTTCCGCTATCAATGATTTTTCACCAGTAGCCTAGTTTGTAGCTCTTCTAGTTTGTAGCTCTTATTCACTCACATTCCACACCCGACTCCCCTCATGTCCTGTTGTGTTCTTTTTGCTTATCATATATTTTTTATTGCACTTTATATCTGTTTACTTTGCCATTTGTTTTTCACTACATCTTACAACAGTTTTTCATTATAACTTTCAAACAATTTTTACCAAATTCTATTACAAATTTTTCTTCTTTTCAATTTATTCATTAATTATACCTATTTATGACCTTTAAATCATAGGAAAAAGTATAAAGAAAATAATAATAATCACAGAAAAGACATGTTTCAGTACTTACTTAGAGCTCTCTTGACTTTGATAAAGAAGGTAACAAATAATAATCGAAAAAACATAATCATTCATTCACTTGAATTAACGTTCCTCTGCTCTAATGGAGAGTAGAGACACATTTTCCTTCCATTAGAATAATTAATATTTAGGAATAATATCCAAAATTTTATTTTTAAATAGTTAAATATTCATGTTTATTAATCTTCTTCTTCTGAGGGAATGCTGAAACAGCTCAACTCGTTTTTATTGTTTTAATTATATCTTAAAATATATTTTCAAATAATTAAATTGAGTTTATTTTATTTTTTCTCAACTCCTTCTAAAGATTAATTAGTTATCACTTTGTTTTTGATTTGAAAAATATCATAATTTACTTCAAAGTATCTAAATTGATATGAAATATGGAATTTTTAATTAGTTTTGGCTGACTTTGTGAAACAGTGAATCCCTGTATAACACAAAACTACTTAATTAATTCAAAATCATGACCTTAAGTAATGAAACTGAGACTAAACAAAAATAAGAATGAAGTATTGTTAGAAGTTTTTATAAAATACATAAGTAATAATTTTTAAAAATAATCAAAATATACATAATAATGAATCCAATGATTAATGATTAGCTATCAGACTAACTTTCATGCTTTCGAATGTGTTTTCAATACAAAACTCTTAGAATTTGAAGTTTCAATTTGAGCGCTTATGTTATTATTCATGAATTTCTTCTTCTTCTACTCTTTCTTCAACAACAACTGTTCCAAAAGTGTTGTATTCGTCCCTCTTATGACTTGAGGACCAATCGTATATCGCTAAAGAAGCCCTAAATTAGGAAAAACTTCCAAAATATTCTTTTGAAATTATCTTAAAATCATTAATTTTGTTTTGCTTCTAAACAAATGCCCCAAACAATCAATCTGAAAGTTTTGCTTTTCAAAGAATGTCACAAATCATAAAATTTGATTTTTCAATTAATAATTTTCTATCATCTTTGAACCCAATTAATAAAATTAGTTTATTTTGCTTCAAATATAAATGAAGTCTTACTATTAGGAAACCGTTAAACAAACATTCAATTTCTCTACAATAACAATAATTCAATTCAATTATTATTCTCTAACTCAAGAATCTTATATTCATAGTTCTGATTGAGTATTAAATACATTTTGAATGTTTAATCAATTTATGATTATAAAAGTTTCTTATTTAAATAGTTGAATCAAAATAGAATAAAACAATAAAAATGAATTATAGTTATTATTTATCTAATCCTTCTCTTCATGAGAAACAGCTGCAAAGCCATTAGAAATGAAGAAAAAAATATTCATCTGTTGAGTCATTAAATGGTTGAGTATAACTGATTTGTATTTAGGTCAAGCGAAATTTATATGAAATTAAATTGCAAAAGTCATTCCAGAAATTTTATAGTTGCAATAATTTTCATGCTAAATAAATTTTTATTTGCCTAACAACTATTATTGCTGACTAAAACTCCAAATCTTGTTTGTTTGATGCAAAATCTACTTGTCTTCAAAACTAAGGATGAATTGATGTTGATATAGCTCTTACTTTCACATTCTCCCCCTCTTTCTCTTTTTCTATATATAATAATCATTCTAAATTCGAAGTAATGTATTAGTGACTCGTGATTGGTGTAAAGGTCTTCTCTCCCCCACATCACAAATTTGTGCATAAGTTTGAGTCCGTCATTAAAGTTTATCCCAAAATAATCATAGTTTGATGGCTTTTCCATCTATTATAATCTGTTTGTGCTCCCGTTTCCAAAATAACGGTACATCACTGCACATATAACTTAATGCTATTTATAATTTGATATTCGGAGTTCTGTCAGTGGTTGTGCTCCTGATCTTTTATGGCAACTCAAGAACTAGTTGCGTAATACGAGCAGGCATTCCAAGTCATTCCCAAATATATAATTTTTGATGATCAAGATATTTCATAATAATAACCGATCAATTATTTTAATAGAGTATTTTGTTTTTTGTTATATTGTCGCTACAATAGGGACACCAGTAAATCGAATTCCTATTATGGCCAAACAGGTATTAGATCTCTATGAATTGTACCGTTTGGTGGTAGCCAGAGGTGGTCTCGTAGAAGTTATAAATAAAAAAATATGGAGAGAAATAACCAAAGGACTAAATCTACCTTCTTCTATCACCAGCGCTGCCTTCACTTTACGCACACAGTAAGTCTACACTAGATTACAGATTATTCTTTCAAATATTATTCAATTTCCAGATCATTCCTTTAAATTACATTTCCAATTAACCAAAACTTTTTAACAAAATAAAGTGATAATATCATGCTTTAGACACAATTAAATTGAAATCTAAATTCAAAAAAACCCCCACAAACTCAAAATGCAATAACTGAATCGATTTAATTGTATATATAATTAAATTAAATATAATCATAGGTTTGAAGTTAGTTAAGAAATCAATTTACTGCTAATGGGAAACAATTTAATTCAGTTTTTTATATTTAACAGTTTAACATTTTAGAAACCTATTAATTAACTGCTTTCCAAAGAATTATATCTGATTCATGTTGTTGGTTTATCGGAGTTTTTCCTTCTAATTAGTAATATATCCTAAAAGTTTGGAAAATTTCCATTTGATTTCAAAAAATTAATAACAAAAATGCTAAATAAAAAAGTTTTAGCGTCACATAATAGAAAAATTATACAATAAATAGAAATTAGACATTCATATAGCTCGGAATAAGACAAGGTTAAACATATCGTTATTATGATAAATATTAATTAATGCAAAAAAGTAATTCAGGAAATTATAAATCACATGGTCTTAAATATTACATTAAACATGACGCGATTGTATTAGGATTTAATAGCACTACATTCAACTTCAAGGTCGAAGACATAAAATAATTGCACCATAAATTCTTTGAAGTTCTTGTAATGAAATCTGCTTTTCAAGTAATCGAACAGGATATCTATACTTGAATCAAAAAAGTTTTTATTTCTTAATAATAAAGCATTCTTCAGACAATATCCAATTGTTTTTGGTCACATTTCTAAATAAAATAACTTTCAATAACTGGATAGTAGTTTGAAAAGTAGATTTCATTTCGAGACAAGGGATCAATAAAAAGTGTAAAGTAGTGTAAAGTACAGACTATTGAGTCTCAAATGATTTTGAGAGTTAGACTTCAAAACGTATATCAATTGCCCCTTTGCTTTGTTAGGGTAATGAATTTTTATGAGTTAGTAGTTATCCTGAATAACTTGTTTGATGACTTTGCTATTTTGGAATAGCATTACATTACATTTTATTGTTTTGTTTCTATAATTTTTTTGATAAAAGAAAAGAATTGCCTTAAGCGGCATATATTTAAGTTATGAATTTAATAAGTTATTCCCATTTTTCTCAGATATATGAAATACCTGTATCCCTACGAATGCGAAAAAGAAAAGCTTAGTTCTCCAGATGAACTGCAATCAGCGATTGATGGAAACCGGCGTGAAGGCAGGCGTTCAAGTTATGGTCAGTATCCAGATATGGTGGGACAAACCCCTCCACCATCACACATACATCGCAATCACACCAGCCATCATACATCACCTCTAAGTCTTGTTTCACGGCAGTTAAATGGCCACAATTCACAAGGACTGTCATCAGGTACTCATTGCTAATTGTTGGCCAACTTTTAACTGCCTTACCATTCAAAAGCTTAACTTATAGTCATATAACTTCTTTTCAATAGAACTAACTTATGAGCTATTATATGCATTTTCAAGTTATAAGAACGCACAAAACGCAATCTATGGCATGTTCAACACTTTAAAACTTACATTTCTACACCTCTAGTATAACAAAGAATCTCATATTTCAATGCATTTTTATTCTCAATCATTTATCAACTATTTTCAACCCAATCATAATATTTGATTAACTTTAGCAATAAGTCTTAATTTAAGGACATTTCTAATTTGGGAATTCTTTCAAATCAAATTAAATTATTTGAAAAAGACTCTCACAATTACAAGTTTCGTTTTTAGCCAAATGGGTGTTTCGCTCACTTATTAGCTGTTCAGGTGTGAAACTATAGGCTAATTGCGCAAGAAATTTATTCGTTCATTCATTCATTACTTTGCTGTTGAGATGATTTATTGTGGAAAAATTGAATAATTAATTACAGTATTATTTTTCAAATCAGAAAAATCTTGAGAAATTTGATAAATCTTCAACTATTGTATTGAAAAAAAATTAATTTTAATCTGAATCCTATGAAAAAATGAGAAATTGAATTAGAATCTTATCTTCAAGGCATGAGAATTAGTTCAAAGACAAAAACTTAAACTAATTAAATCCTCTGTCAATTTGTTTATTCAAATTAAAACTTTTTATCAAAACATCATAAAAAGTTTATTGGATGCAAAATTATTTAGTCTTATTTGAAGATTATAAATAATTAGCATTAACAAGACTTTGAAACCAAATTTTTTATATTATTCAAAATCAAGTTAACCTTAAATACTGACAAATATTAGCTTTATTTAAGATTTTTATAATAGTTGATCTCGTATGACCTGAAGCTCGTGTTTAAATCATTAAGTTTAAGCTTTATAAAAAGATCTTATAAATTTTGATATAAATGATAATTTGTAAGCTTTTTGCATTACATGTGCATTCTAAAAACGCCCCATTTCTGATTGTAGAATCCGTTTGGGAAAGTCAATAATAAATTAGAATCATAAGTAATGGCTCATTAATTATTTTCCTCATACAATCAAATTTTGAAAAAAAATCCGACCAAATGAAAGATTTAAAAAACTAACTTATGTTGAATAATTGCAAATTAATAAACTTATTTTGAAATTATGACATTGTCAACAAGTGATGCATGTATTTATGTCAATGTTCAGTCAGAAGTTGGTACAAAACAAATTCTTATTAAGATTAAAATTTCAAACAAACCTTTAGTATTTCTGTATGCATGTCATAATAACTTTATTCCTCTGAAAATGATTTGAGACATATTAATTTTAATTTGTTTAGTTTAAATTCAAGGCCAAACTTTGATAAATCTTAAGATTTTGATGAATCTTCTGGTGAATTATAAATCATTGGTTTGGATTCAGGGTTTATTTCTATTATGATAATAACTTAGTCTATTATGAATACATATATGCGTTAAGTATTTGTGTGAGAATTTTATTAAGTGCATTGCATTATATATAAATTTATTTATATAACTCAGATATAGAGAACGTATATATTTGTTTTATGTGAAGTCATGTTAGATATGATGTTGAATTGCCTTTTGCCGGTTGAATCATTTCTCATGTCAGCGAATTGATCACGAAAACAGTGCGTTAGTTAAACCAGTGAAACGCCCATTAAGGTGGAAATGTTAATTGATTCTAGACTTGCATCTGATTGTCTTTACAAATTCCGTCTCGAAATTCTATTATATTTTACATTCGTTTTATTCGCATCAATTTTACAGAAGTATCCCTTTTATAAAGATAAATATCTCTCCATAATTCCACTATAATTTTCTCGTCTCTTAATAATAATGATATATTCTGGTTCCGCCACTAATCTCTTTAAAAAATGACGAATTCTTTATTTTTCCAGTTTTCGAATCGCTCGCAGCTATGATTAAATGCTGGCGAAAGCATAAAAGAAATATTTATAATAATCATAATAAATTCTTTCCACTTATTTATGATTTGAAAAAATTTCTATTATTTCTAAAAAAACTCATGAGTCTATTAATCATTAATAAATTTATTCAATTATTTCTTAATTCAAAAATAAGGAGAAGAAGACAATGGAAGTATATCTTCAACACCGACTCATCATTATCATCATCCACTTCCACAACAAGAAGCATTAAATCTTGAAGTAAATCCTCGTAATTCAACAGATGCAACAAATAGGGCATTAGAAGCATCACGAAAAGTGATGGAAGACGCTCTTGGGGTCACACCAGCGAAACGATTCCTAAGCGATGAAGTAAGTCATCTCATGCTTCAGCTTTTGTTTCAATTCAATTATTTCATGTTAATTGATATTAAAAATTTGTAATGCCTTTCAGGAGCGATACCTTATGCACGCAGCACTTCCAAGCGCTCACATCAAAGTTACCAATAGAGGTGATGACAAATACATTCACTCATAATTATAGTCAATCAAACTTACTCTCATGCACTTGACTTACTTTCTCGTTAACTATTTATTTGATACTTTTATATTCTGAACCAATTCTGTTGATATATTGAATACTATAAATTCAATTCAAATTCTTAATCATTTATATCAATCTGATTTTTTTGCTTATTAATTATAAAAATGTTATTGTTAATTAGATGGAAGATCTCAAATGGATAGTCAGCTGGCAGTAAGCATGGAAATAAATGGTATACTATATCACGGAATATTGTTCGCTCAGTCAAATCGGACTCGACTTTCATAAATTTTCAAGTTTTTAAACCTAGAGAAAAGTTAACATATACTTAATGGACTACTAATGATATGATATTGCAATCACTAATTAGTGCCTTTCAAACAAATTCTCAAACTTTACTAAAATTTTCTTGTCTATCGTTCGCCTCTAAAGAGATTTAAATGGAACAAAAAGTTCATTTTTAGAAGAAATTCAAATTCAAATCAAATGGTTGTATAAATTGAAACAAAATAATATAATTCTCGACTTTTGATTTCAAAGCTTACAATTTTCTGGAAATCAATTTATTTATCCCATTCTGCCATCTGTTGTATTTAAACTCAAAATAACATACAATGCATTCAACTATATTTTTTTGTTACTGAACAAAAACTGATGCAAAATATTGTAACAAAACTGATCTTTTTTGGAAGAAAAGTTTTGAATAATTGAAAAGCGCATATATAACAGACTGTCATTTACATAAGAAACAAAAAAACTTTTTTGATACTTGTCTCGCATTATTCTGTAGTTTTAATAATCGCTATATTGTTAAATAATGTAAGTTTTAAATGTTTTTTTGCTAAATATTTCTTATTTACAGAATCTATTAATTTAATTGTTGTCACGATTCACTACTTAGTTATAAACTTCATTTTTACCGGTTTAACCTTTTTTCACACCAAATTTTTGATATCATATTCTTTAATTCTCAGCCATCGATGCGAATGTATGGCCAGGTATTCATCCCAAAAAAGTTTATTTATATACATATTATATATAGTATTTCATAATTATATACATTATTATTATTTTCATGATATTATTTTTACTTTTGTTCACTTTTATGTTTCAAGTTTAGTGACTTTTTCACTCAATCAAAAGCAACATAAGAGATAAAATTCTTATTTATTTGTTTGTTATTCGCCTTTTGAATAGGATTTTAGTGGCATTTCTCAATCCAATAACAGAAGCATTTGAATCTCAGGGAATTTGAATATAATTTTTAAAATTTGTTGTGAAATCAACAAATGAATGCTAACTTATATTATTGTGAGAAATGAATTCAACTAAAACTTAATACTAATGAATCAAAATAACGCAGTGATTATTAACATTATATGATAAATGAATGCATTTTTGCTTTATATTATCAAATTTGAATCAATCAAAACAAGTTTCAATGGTTTTCATAAATTATTGTATATTAAGCACAACATAAATAGTGATTAAGATGGTATTCAATTTTTTATTTACCTTTTGATTCTAGTCTACATTTCAATCAAATTTAATAATGTGTAAGATTCTAAAAATCAAAAGTTTCACTTTAATTGATTCAAAGTCTGGTAATATATTGAAATATCTGTATTACTTGTTTAATGAGATGTTAGAGTTTGAAAGTTATTTAGATATTGAAAGGAGAAAAATTAATAGCTATTCATTTAACAAAGTAATCAAGATATTTGAGAAATCAAAAATAGTAGAGCTTATACTAATCAAAAATATAGTAAGCAATACCATTGCAGTATTCGGATAATTATAATCGTGTAAATATTGAATTTAGGAATACAAAAATTATTGTATTACTAGATTAGACACTGCGTTGGACAGAAAATCTAAGAACTTATACATTTTAATGACAATTTTCATAAAACCTTCATGTTTTTCTTGACTTTTCAACTTTTATTTGCATTATTTCTTATTAGTTCGCAATTCTAACACCTATTTAGAAAAAAAGATAATTTGGTGCCAAATCAAATCAAATTCTCAACTTTGCCAATACTTTTGAACTACTTAATAATTATCTAAACAATTAATAATAGAAAACTCAAATGCTAGAAATTTATGTTAAATTTAAGGAAGTTTATAAATAGAATTGTTAAATAACATAGATTGACATTTGATGTTTTTCCAAAAATATTACTTTTGGACTAATCCTAAAATTGATTTGCCTTAAAATGAACACTTACTCTATTCTCAAATTAACTAATTTTCCAAACAAATTGCTTTTAAAACTGTGATCTTATACTGTTTATACTGCAAAGTATGATATGAAGTATGAAAATTGTAGACAACTTTAACTATAAGCTATTATGACTTTTAAAATTGAATATTATTTAATGGAAAGGGATTTGAACATCTATTTAAAATCCTAATACCTGGTCATATATAGCATCAAAAGGCAACTCAAATATGAAACAAAAATGTTTTTATATTTATCATTTTTCAATTTTATTAAAACTGAACTCCGAAAAAACTTTGATCACAGATGTTTTGAAAAATAATGTACATGTAAAAGAAATTACTGTATAATCTTATTATTATAACGATTACTATG
>JAQFXV010000607.1:0-20079 GCA_034694065.1 Camisia spinifer
GACATCAAAAATATAGTGCTTGGCTCTCCTTCGCTATTTGATAAAATTTTGAAAACTAACTGCTTGGACCCCATTTTGTTTCAATGAAACATAAAAAAAACTATATTTTTTTAATAAATATTTGCATCGTCTAAAGTAATTTCGTTGTTTTTTCTGCATTTAGATTAATTTAAGGTAATTATGAGCCTAAAAAAGTAAATTTTGAAATTTTTCGAAAAAAATGTTGGTCCCAAAATTAAAAAAAATTTACGTTTAAATCCCAAGTTTTGACTTCCCCCTAAATTTTGAGAATTTTTGGATCCGAACCCCGTCGTAAAGTTTGATTGAAAAAGTCTCAATTTTTTGGACAAATTGGAAGCTCTCTCAATAATAATAAAGAGTTTGTTTTATTGACAAAATTTATCCAAACAAAATAGATATTTATATCACTTTATACATGATATTATATTTGATACTTTTTGATGGATTGCTTCGAATGATCCGACAAATTGCAAAAAGTGATATCAAGCAAAGAGTTAGTTTTAGACATTGCACTGATCTTTTCCAACTAAATCTTATCGGTTAAGAGGAATACTGTGAATGAGGAGTAAGAGAAAAGAGATAAAGCATTGATTTTTAGATCACTGGCATCTAATGCTGTATTTTATTCGACACATTTATCGTTCAGACATAAAGAAAACATGCCCTCAGTTTAAGATTAAAGACAGAATTATTTTATTTGAATCATGAATTTTTCGCCTAAATAGTTGAAAAATAAATTTAATTGAATATTTTCTCACAAATTTGATTAATTAAATTAATTCTTTTTCGTGATTCGATATCATTCATTACAATTTGAATTTAATATTTGTATAGATGTTTGTTAAATGAAAAAAAAAATCAAATTAATTTTGCGCAATATTTATAAATCATTTAAAATGATGGAAAAAGTTATTTGATAATTATTTAAAAAATTTTACTCATTCAATGAGTTTGGAAGAAAAAACTTTATTTAAAAGAGCAAAGAGAGTAAATACGAAAATACAAGAAAAGAAAAAAATTACTTCAATAGGCAGCGTTTTTATTAGAACCAATTCTACCTCAAAAACTGCTTCAAAATTGTAACTCTCTTTCACTCATTATTTCATTCTTTAAGTTCTCACATAATTACTGTTTAAGTTTGATAATCATTATTAACTGAGCTCATAGTTAATAAAAATCGAGTACAGAATAATCATTGAATATCCTTATGTTCATTATAATTGAAATTTACTGTACTTTTTTAGCAATGTTTAACTTTATTATTTTTCTAATCTTACTATAGTTTTTGGGTGAACTGAATTCATTTAATCTTCTTTTCTTCTATGCAACCGAGCGAATAAATTAATTAAATTTATTGCGTTCGTATACTATAAAGTGTTGTACACAGTGTTTCATTCCATAGACTCATTTGCCACACACTAGTGTTTCTTAATTAAAAAATTTGTCTTCCGTCTCAGCTAAATATTATAAATTCTGTTTCGGCTTTTTTATAAAGTTCTTTTATATACTTATTCAGTTTCATTATTAGTTTCTAGAAATAGAGAACAACTTTTTCATCGCCGAAACAAGTGTTGTTTATTACTATGAACTGGATTTATATGCATTCACTATGTATTGCTTTATCAATAGTCAAAGTTCTTCGTTATGCTTGAAAATTCATAAAATTTTTGAGTCAACGTGAATTAACCATAAATTAAATGTATAAGAAAATTAATTCAGAAACATTTTAGGATTATATAAAAAATAATTGCATAATTGTTCAAAAAGATAATTATTTGATGTTTTTTCCTATGAATCAGAAAATAATTTGATACAAAATAGCGAATTTCAACATAAAAAATCATGTAAATGGTGATCAAAATAGAAATATGCAGAACTCGTGAAACACCACTTAATTAAAGCCATATAATGACAGTACTAGAAAAACATTGAATAGAAGATTGAAAAATTACTAACAATGAGGTATTGCATGTTTTATATCTCAACGATTCTTAATGGTATATACATTTCGATTCCGTGCATAACTGCATAAGAGTGAGGCTCATAACTAGAGCCTAACTTTGAATCACAATTTTCACCGAAAAATTTTATTTTGCAGCATTTATATAATCTATAATCTGATACTTATTCAAGATTTACAATTCTTTTGGAAAAAATTAGTGATTAAGTATTCAATTCAATGCAGTAAAGTTTAGTACAGAAGAGTTGAAGTTAAACAAAATAAGAATTCTATTATATTTTATTGAATTATTGAAAGGCTTGAATTATTCAATGACTATGTCTTGTAAATGTCTGTTCATCTAAAATCCTTCCCATCTATTTAATTCAGAACTGAATCGATTCGAGTCCACGCTATTAGAGATTTTTTATTATCATGTATAGTAAATACAGAATAAATACAAGTATTTATATATTTTTTGACCATTTAGTTCATAAACATAAAAAGAACAGCTTCAGAAAAAATAGAAAAAATCGCTCAATTGTAAATCTAGTATTGATTAAATAAAATAATTTATAATTAGTTACAATAATTATTACTGATATAAAAAGTGTATTGAAAAATGAAACCCGAGATTGATATTTAATTGAAAATTTGAGCATTAATTCGATCTCTATTTGAAATGATAAAAAGGCAAACCTATTCCACGCATTTGCTTAATTGAGTTTGTCTTATATTTTCGTGACAGATGTTCCTCTTATTTACGGTGTGAGCTCTTATACTTTTATTTCATTCATCTCCTATTCATTGGACGAGACTTTTTGGCATCAAATATAAGCCAACTCAAGAAAAGCAGAGGAGAAATTACGGTTAAAAAGTGCACTCTTTTAGTTGAAGAATTTTTTTCACCAATTCATGCCAATAACCTCTGAGGAATAAAATGTAAGTAAATGCATGTGCGAGTCAAATGTGATAATATATTAACTCCAAGGGTTGTCACTTTCCATTGTGAAACATCAATCCACGTCCGACTCATTTTTCATCGACACAATTTGCATACTTTGATTGTTTTATCTTCTTTTTCCCTTTTTTTGTTGTTGAATATTTTTCTCTCTTGTATTCCATAGTTTTGGTTCTTACCAAAAATATGTATACTTTTTTCAAAACTGATATATCGATTCTTCTGAGACTATTGGATAAAAATATATGAATAATAATTTTGTGTTTGGTGTCATATTTAAGTTGGAATAGATTTAAATTTTTTTGACTGTTTCTTATTTAGAAACTTAAAAGAAATATTTATGTTTAGTTTAATTGTTTTTATTTTTGAAAAACAAACTAATTAATGAACTTCATATCCAATTACACCGAAACAAGATCTATAAAAAAATAGAGAAAATATGCAAACATTTCTATTTTTCACTCTGAAAGTTGACAACTCTATGAGAAAAGTTTCCGAGAATATCCTGTAGAGCAAAACTGAATACAAACTCATAGTATCACAAACTCATGACACGAGATGCACATTGACATGACAGACACAAATAGAACACTACGCAAACTCGCAGATCAAGACTAAAGTTACAAAACTGTTCAAAAGAGAATGCCATTCATTTTCCTCCGCAACGGGACTGTGAGTTAGTGGTGGTTCGCGTGCATTGAATTGAAAAAAGTTATCTTTAAAACACTTTTCGCAAAACTACTCGTATCACAGTTTGCATTACTGTCCGATCGAGTACTAAATCCCAAGTTTTTATTTAACAGAAATGCGTTGGTTTTAAATCTTCTAGAAATTGATTCATGGAATTGATAGTAAAAGAAAGAGAAAGTGGTGGCGAATGATGCGTAATGGCTGTGAGGCAATGGATGGATAATTCTTTAACAAGACCCGCATCTGAGATGCACTCTCACTGATTAAATAGTGACCTATTCAACGAAATACTTGCAAACTTGGAATTAAAGCAATCAAACGCCGAAATACAGCCCTAAATGTTATCTCATTCAGAGTTTCACTTACTTTACTCTCTTATTTCTCATTCTGTATAAATTTTTCGAATCTTCGACTTCATTCACTAAATCTCATTTGGCTTTGAATTCTCATACTATGATCTTTAGTCAAAGCTCATTCTGGACGCTCGTTATCGTGTGCATCCATTCGTATAATGATTACAATTAGTTGATATGTGATTCTTAAATAACGTGAACTTCTCATTCATATAATAAACTAATATCACTAACTATTTATTTCTATAAAATATCGAACTATGTTTATATTGTGTGTATGTTTGTGTGTGAAAAAGTTTAGCCCCAATATCACTATGTGTGTGAATCTTTGTTTTGTTACTTATCATACTTTGATCAATGAATTATAGCCTACTTGAGAAAAACACTCTAAGAAATTATTAAATAAAATTAAAGTTCTCTTCAGCGATATTTACGAGAAACGAATTTCATAATTCAGTTGTGACATAACCCGAAAAAAAGAAAATTCAATTCTCAACTCAAATCGATTCTCGACTCAAAGAAAACCAAAGTTTAGAGAAAAATTCGGCAATTCGTGAAACAATAAATGTTTGAAAATAAAAATGAATTACGAAAACATAAACCCTCACCCATTCATTCTCTCATCCACTAACGATTTGCTTCTTCAGCTTAAACATGACAAAGTCAATAGATGAAGAGCAAAGAGAAATATAGGGAATGATTGTGTAATCCATTGTGTGCATCAGGACAATAAAACCATAAAAGAAATAGTTTAACTAGAATAATAAGCTTATTTACTAAGAAAAAGTATAGGGATTTATACCATTTCTTAGCCGATAACTGGAAGGCATCTCATCATTGAATGATAGACTCAAAGTAGACTTAAAACCAAAAGTTAGCGCTCTCTTAATGCTCAAAAAACTTTGTGCTTCAAATACAGTTTGAATAATTATTTCGGTGTCTTTTCAATTAGAGTCATATTTGAAAAACAAATTTTCAACATGAATAACAATATCGCGAGCTATTGAATAATTTATCATTATATAATTCAATTGGCACATAAATATGAAGTGTCACGCCTTGTCTGTGATTTATCTTTACCTTTTTTATCTCAATGATATCATTTCTCATCTTTTTAACGGTAAGTAAAGATTTTTGAGACACTTTCTCTATTCTAGCATTAAGTCTTTCTAATCTTCAATTACTCTTTTTCGTGAATTCACACATTCTTTTAGTTTAAATTCTTTTAGAGTTAACTTTTTTTCATTAAATACTTCAAATGAAAATTTCAGTGCTTTTTAGTTAAGCCTCAAATTCATCCTTATATTGAAGAAAATCTTTTCTTTTTCATTAAGAGCAATATTTTCAATAACCCTAAAAGTAATCATTTATGCGAAATATTCATTTGAAAAGCACTTGAGATTTTTCAGAATGAGTGTATTGAATTTTGAAAAATGCAAGCCTTGCTTATACAGTAGCTCAAAGCCAAAAATAAATATAGACGAGAGATAAGATCTAACAGAAATTAAAAAACGATTACTTGAGTTCTTATATTTTACAACCTTAGAAGTAATTATCCTAAAAGTTTAGCGCAGTTTCGAAAATCTTGACTATCATTTTAGATAAGTA
Organism: Camisia spinifer; assembly: GCA_034694065.1. Taxonomy (NCBI): domain Eukaryota; kingdom Metazoa; phylum Arthropoda; class Arachnida; order Sarcoptiformes; family Camisiidae; genus Camisia; species Camisia spinifer. The sequence goes on from JAQFXV010000607.1 coordinate 5,573, forward strand.
AAAGTTCAATTACTCGGCATAGGATTCATTCAACTTTAAAGCAAAATTTTTCATCTATTAATCTTAAGTATGCAGTAATTTTAGTAGAAGACTCGCTCAAAAATAATTATACCATTTATTTAATAATCCTTTTGGAAATACGAATAAAATTTCAATTTTATGAGTTCATGATTCCAAGATAGTGAAAATCTTTAACTTGAGCCTGAGCTTAATTCATATTTCAATATTGAGCTTCGTATTTAAGCTCAATTTATGAGTTTATGGTGAGGTGTCATCACATATTTTTATCCCTTATTTCTTTCAAACATATTATTGGAAATCAATAACTGGAATAATTCCAAACTTGATTCTTTAAAAAGTTAAGCCCAATTCACTTTATACTTTTAACGGGAAGATGAGGAACAAATTCTTGAAATGAATTTTTTAAACTCAGTTTAGTGAAAAAATAAAGTCTCTCATAACCGTAACTTTGAGCTTTGCTCAATTTGCTTCATCCTGATTCATCTCGAGCTTAGCTCATGCTCTTCACTACTCAAACAGAATAATCTAAGTTTGAGTGCATTATAAGATTATTTGAAAACACATATTCAGTTTTGAATTGGAATCACAAGTGATTTCAAGGATTTTGTGAACATTAAATTTAATGAAAGCGAAGTGTTAACAGAATTAGTGAAATGTAAATTTCAATTTTAGAGTGTTTCATAATCTTAGGAGTACTTTAAACATAAGCACTTTTCTTACTCAATATTCATTTTGTAGATCAAAGATAACTAAAAAGGCTGTCTGAAAATTTTCCAAATTTTTCCAGTCATTTAAAGTTGCGATATATTAGAAGATAAATTGAAATCAATGTCATTATCAGAATCAAAGTTGTTTAAGAGCCAAATATAGTATATTTTGGTAGAAAACTATTCGTGTTAAAAGCATGACTACAACTATTAACCACATAAAACACTATTCAGTTCAGTAAAGTGTGAGATACAGTCACAGTTACATTAGAAGAATTATTTTGCTTTGATTTTAGCGAAACGTCTATTTTTATTTTCCTGAAGTGAGCAGTGATTATATCTGAATAGTATTCAAAATTGAAATTTTCATTATGGATATAATTACAGTATCAACGATGCAGACATCGCTGATTTTGAATGAGAGTTATTTATTTAGGCTTCAGCTGGAATTACTCAATATAATTGAATATTCAAATATATTTTTGTAGGCAAATGAAAAGTTTTATTTCGCATGAAAGCTGATTATTAGAAAACTCTTGTTTGACTGAAGACTAAATTAAATATGTATGTGTAGAAAGATTTTTCCTAAATTGCATGTAAGGTAAGCAAAAGAAATTATTTTCGAATAAATTTCTTTTGCGAAACTTTCTTTTGTAGTGAAGATAAAATACTTACAAAAGTTTTCCAATGTTTAATGGCATAACTTTACAAACTCAGGAGTTTGACATTTATTATGCTGAATGAAAATTGAATCTATTCTTTATTTGATCTAAAATTATCTTTTATTAGAAATTTAATTCATAAACAAATACTAAATTCTGTGTATATTAGTTGTTGAGCTCTCAATATTATTATTTATTTATCCTTGAGATAAATCTAATAATTTATGAATACTGATGTCTAACCATTTATTCGTGAGTTAGTTTACAAATATGAAACCATCAATCAGTTAATTGGCATAAATAACTTATTGAGTTAAGGCATGAATCATAGATATCTGCAAATATTTCAATTGTGCGCTACTTCTAATAATAGTAAATCCAATTCACTTATGCTGTTTGCTTTAGGTCTTTATGCATTTAATTCACTAAATTCTATTTTGCTCTTCAATACTCTCCGATAGTTTCCGTACCATTCCATCCATTAAAAAATCATTTTTAGTTCCAGATGTTAAGCATTACCCCAGACTATGATCTCAATGACCAGTCTATGACTAGATTAAAGGTTTGGCTTTGCTTTGATACCAATCCACTCAACAGTCACATTATTTTTCGATAGAGTGCAAATTTATGTTCACCTAATCTATCATATCATATAACATATTAAAAAAATATATCAAAACTTCGTGTTTCTAACTCTTGAGTTTGTGAGTGCGCTAAACGTTTGCATTATATCACTTCTACTATAATTAATCTTTTTCTCTCTTCTTCTTCCACTTTTTCTGACTCAACACTGTTGTTGAGCATATGTTTTCATGACCGAAACCCGAAAAATTGTCTTTTTGCATGACTTGTTTGTTTTCACTATGAATACCAATGTGCCGATCAGTTTATTATTGTTACCATTCTTGCAAAACCCACATAAACATAGTATGGCTTATTATATGTTTGTTTAAATATTATTTCACGCCTACGTTCAAAACAATTATTTCAATCGTTAAACAAAAATATTTTTGAAAAGCAGACAAAATATCATTAATGATTTCAACTCAGCTCAACATTTTTGGGTTTTTCACTTTTTTCTTTTTCACAATTATCATACAGTAAAAGCTATTTAATGGAAGCCAAATATATACGACTCTGAAAAGTAGATTTCCTAATCTTTGAGTTTAGTTTTCTGGTAGTCTTTTATTCTTTTTGAAGTAGAGTTTATGGGTTGGTCTTAACTTATTTTGACTGCAAATGTAACGGTCGAGAGAACAAACTTAAAAGATGGGTCTCGTATATGCTTATTTGGTCATTTGCGCAGCCATGCGATTATACCGATGCTCTCATCCTCCACTACCCCATTCTCTTGCCATTTCATGTTAACGCTACCATTTTATCATAGCTTTTCTTATTTACTACAGACTCACATATAAACAATTAAAACATTTTTATCCGGAGGGTTATATAATAGCAATTCAAATTAGTGCACAATAAACGCAAATTTTTAGCCCAATAATAAAACAATTAATCAATTATTTTGTTCGCCCATCTTTTCGGAGTCGAATTATCAATTTGAATAAAAAATAATTGAAACATAAAATAACATTCAGTTACATATCTCTAATGAAGCTGAAACTAAAAAGGGCGGAAATTGTTTCTATGTTCCAAATTAAAGCCTGAATTATATCTCTAATACTTTAATGTCGGACTCTATTAAGTGTTCAAAAGTCCTGTCTGTTTGTTGATGAGATGATGTGATGTTGACGTTACTCTCCATCATGAGCTGATGGCTGATGGAGAAGATGATACGTTGCTCTTTTCTTATTTTGTAACTATGAATTTGTTTGCTCTCTCTCTCTCTCTCTCTCTCTCTCTCTCTCTCTCTCTCTCTCTCTCTCTCGTCTCTCTCATTCTCTCTGATCTGACGCACGCACACACTCTCACTCACATACATAGAGCAAGAGATACACTGAAGACACACAACAATGAATTTGTGCTACTGTATAATTGTGAACTCAATTCCTGTTTCTCGTAAATGTATGTGCACTCAAATGAATGTGCTTTCGTTGCTCTGCTTCACTCTCGGATGAATTTAATGAATTGTTTGGCAGAGCCATTAGTAATACACTATTCATATGTGTTACACAATAAAGCCATCCTAACATAGAGCGAATTCCTTTACATGCTTTCCTTCCCATTATTTATAATGTATGTTTACCCGATTGTTCTTTAATGCTTCTCTTCTATGCCATCATCTCATTGTCTTTGATAAAGATGGCATTTTTAGATGAATAATATTTTCATCCAAAAGGCAAAAAAGGTTTTCAATAGAAAATACATTATATCTAAAAATACTTTTTTTCATAATCTCTTTTGGGACTACTTTTATGACTTGGAAAATAATTTATTATTTATATATTCTTTTGATTAAAGGAGGCATTTATTGTGATGCGCTATCAAGTGCTGATACCGATCGAAGAGGACCAACATTTTCTTTTGAGCCGCCGAACTCAGTGGCGTTTTCCAACTCAACTGGAACTGTAATTCCATGCGGAGCAAGAGGTTTGCCATCGCCTACACTCAAATGGGAATCAGTAGATAACGGACAGACTATATCAGATGTGGCGGGTCTTAGAATGGTCAGGAATGATGGTAGTCTTGTATTTCCCCCATTTAGACCAGAAGATTATCGGCCTGACATACACGCAACGCGATACAGGTTTACATATTAAACAATTGTTTCAGTTCCTGTTCTACTATTACATAATCTCACGCATAACCCAATCGATAAGACATTTTACATAATGTTTTTCTAGTTGGATACAAATACGATTCTATCACTGCTTTACTAATTGTTATCGATATTCTTACAGTTTGTTATAATCAAAGCATAATTGCTGAAAACCTTTATCGATTTGAGGTTATGCTAAATGAGAAGTATTCCTGTTCTTATATTATTACAAATCACACAAACCTCAGTCGCGTGTTTGGAGTCCACTAAACATACTATTCGTGTATTCTTAGTATTGAACAAAAACAAAAACAACTCATTTATGAATTAAGTACAAAAATGCATCAGCGAATGAGCCGTTATTAACCTGTATTATATTTTATCATTAAGTTATCATAAGATCCCTAAGCGATGCATTACTTTGAATAAAAGCTCAAATTGACTTTATTTTATACAATAAGAAAAAAGATCACAAAAAGATCACAAAAAGAATTAAGTAAATTAACCCAAAACAGTAATTCATTATTTCTGAAGCAATTGCAGTAATTAAACAATAAGAGATTAAGTGTCTTCACTTAATTATTCCCTTTTCAAAAGAGTCTTCTATCTTAACAGAGTTGACAGTAAAGGCTAAATAATTAAGACATTTCTTTATAACTTTAATCCAATATTATTTGCATCGCTGCTCTTTTTTAAGTGCATCCAAATATATCCAGACCTGAACCCTGTTTGACTTTTACTAATAGTATCGTGTTTTGTGCAGTGAGATATTTATGTAATTGTTATGAATGCTAACCATTATGTATTGTTATTAATATCTTTTATGTAATCTATGAATGTATTGCAGGTGTATTGCGTCCAACTCTATCGGAACAATAGCCTCGAGGAGTGTCCACGTCAGGGGAGGTAAACAAATATTTGATTAGTTATCAACTATTATATATTTTCTCTCTTTCTATCTCTCATTCGTTGTGAAACACTCTCTTTCTCTCCCTAATCAAGTTTAGTTATACTCGTGTACATTATCATTAGTTTTACTTTTCTAATGTTTCTCATATACACTCAAATCACATTACGGTAAACATAATTTATATTAATAAAATCATTAATGCTTTATACGATTGATATTAATTAATGTTATGAATTAACTGATTCATCAAACCATTATTTACAATAAACTGACAACTTGTTCAATTTGACAAATTAGTATCAATAACGTTGATGTTTATTTAGTTGTTACACTTTATTTTATATTAGTTTTATAAACATAGAAGGACTCATTGTATGTTTTATACAACTAATGGCGAATCGCAGACCCAGATGAGAGCCAACGGAAATTTCAGTGTATGTTAAGAGAAGAGTAGAGGGAGAGAGAGATAGACTTACATTAATAAAACACTAACGAGAGAAAAGCGAATGGATTATAACTATCGGTACTGATACTAATAAGTCACGGGTTATTTGCCCAATTGATGCAGCTTTGATGATATTTCTAAATGCTATTTCGAGTCTGCTCTCTTCTCATTCATATCAGAATTACTCGGATATGCTTTTTTATATTTGAGTGCACATTAGTCTTAATGAGAATTAGGCTCTGATTTGGCCGAGGCTTCAATTTTTTTCTGCTCAAATAAGACTCAAAGTTATTTATATAAGTTATGTGAATAGACAGCTTGAAAAAGGATAATGTCTTCAGATTATTATAATGATGGCCTCTATTTTGGATGACAAGTGATCACAATAATCGTGTATCAGCTCATGAATGAACCAAAATTATATTTGATATATCAATATCTTATGCTTTGGTTAGTTATTCTTGAAGTTATTTCTTATACTTGTGTGAAAATATTCTGATCTGAGAATTCAGGAATAAGAAGTACATTAACTCTTATCATGAATTGAAAAACTTTTTTCAACTTTTCAATACTTTGTATTTTTTTCTTATAATCAAATGGAATCGTTGATCGTGAATAAACTAAGAACACAATATTTTTATCCATTTCTATACATTTCTCTTCATTCAAAAGTATAAAGAAAATAACAGAATGAATTTTATTTGAAATTAAATTTTCTTTCAAAATGTTTTCATTTCTAATTTAAGATTATCATTAGGAGTTTGCTTTCAAATAAACTGATGGAAAGGGAATTAGTGTTTATGCCAAAAATCATAATTCAACAGTAGTTTCAACTGAATTAACAAACTTTTAATCAATACAAAAAACTTTGATTAAAATTTTCATTAATTATGAATATTTCTATCGATAGAAATCAACGGAAAGTCTTTTTAATTAAATACAATTAATTGCAATCAAGTTAAACAATATAATCTAATTTATGTTGATATATATTTCTACTAAATTATTCGTTAGTTTTTTAATAATTTACGCAAATATTTGATTAATACACGTAAAAGCTGTGATTTCGTTGAGATTTCAGTTTTGGCCTCTCTTCAAATTAAGTCAATTGATTGAAATAAATATTGAGAGATATTTGAAAGAAAGCATTCATACATAAGGATAGTATTATTGGTCAATTGAAGCCTCTGAAGCCCCCATTTGGTCATTTATAGAGCACTCTCTGGCAAAAGTAGCAATGCTTTGATGCCGTTTCGGAAAGAAAGCATTCCATTTCCTCTGCATTCGCTTTTGTTCAAGTATTTATTTGATAGATTCATCCGGAAGTAGCTTCTGGATAGTCGAATATTTTAACTAAATTTCCATCTCTTTCGGATTCAAATAACTTATTTTTCAACCAATATTCAAATAGAGAGCAAAAGTTAATTAAATTAAGGCAAAAATCGATTTGATTTTGAATAATCCAAACACTTTAATAGAGTTAAGTAAACCATTTTCTTATCTAAGAAAATATTTGACTTAAACCGAAAACAAAACACTGCATTTTCGGTTATGATGATAGCCTTTTTCTCAACTCTGTGGGATATATTGCACACATAATGGCATTTGCAAAAGAGAGACTCCTATCTGTACTTGAGTTGCATTATGATGAAGACAAAAAATACAATTTACTTCAACTGTATTTGGTGTTGATCACTAATTTGCAAACACATCCAATTCAGCCATCATTCTCTCTAAGGTTAACCTATAAGAAGACCGTATCAATAGGGAAAAGAAAGAAGCAAAAAAAGAATTTATAAGATTGCAGGAAAACTTTTGCGGATAAGAATAAATAGTTGAGCTATATTTATATATTATGAACTAAAAATATTATGCTTGAGCCACAGCTGCCATGAAAGCTAGTCCTATCCGAACATAAACATAACTTATATTTGAAACGCAATGAATGTCAAAAAAAGTTTTCTGTTCGTTGCCGTTTTGTATTCATGGTCCGTTAGGTGATTCGCTGACAGTGTCACCATCAATGTAGTCATTTCGCTTTGTCATCTATTGTATAACGCATTGGCAACAAAAATGTTTTAACAAACAAAAAGAACCAAAAATACATGCGATAGAAATATCATAGTATACAAAAAATATATGCTCCGTCTTTTTCATCCATTATTGTTGGCCACAGAAAATCTTAAGCTCTTCTGAAACAAATCACCGAATTGTTGAAAATAATATACTATTCTTTTGACAAAACTGAGTCAATATTTATTGATAAATTGCAAATAATTTTTTTCTCAAGTTTAGAAAACAGTTTCATAATATTTTGTATATATATTTGACGTTCAGAAGTATTAATCACTACTTTTCAGGAAAATATATCGCCAAATATTTTTGACAATTCCTCGAATCTAATAACTAAACTTGAAGTCAAATTTTTTTCAGTGAGATGTCAAACGATTGGGATTTTCTCATAAGTTATTTCTTCGATGCTATTCTTATCCCATTTTTGAAAGGAAATCAAATCTATTTCTTTCCTAAGACTTTGAAAAAAATAATAATTGTCATCGCTTTCATCTAAACTTGATTTGATTTGTAAGCGACTGAGGAGTTTCACATTGCAAATAGTGGTGCGATTCAAAGATGGAGATTTTGAACTCAAACTACGATTTAGGGAATAAAAAATAAAGTGACAGAAAAAGATAGAAATATTTTACGATCGCAAATCTTCCCCAGTCTTCTGCTTCTCATTTTTCTCTCCCATTCTTGATGTCAGGCCAACAAAAATAATAGTAGAATTACAAGAAAGAGATGGATAGATGACCAACACATGAAATGCTAAGCATTCAAAATAGAAATAAGGGGAGGAATAAATGGTATTTTTTGCAATATTGTATAAATGCCATGTTTTAGTTTAAGACTCAACTAATCTTTTAATACTTTGGAGCCGGCGTTCAATTTTATCTGTCATCCAATGCCAGCCTACACGACATTAAATGCCGAACCAAAATCACATTTTTTACTCCTTTCTCCCGCTGTTGTAAATAATAGACAATCTTTTCCTTCCTCTTCAATCTTTCGGAACCACTGAATGAGAAAATAAAAATAAATAAAACTTTTTTTCGGTGGTCGCGCACTATCTTTAGTACTTCATTGGCAGAGATGGCAGAAATCGAACCCAGTGTTAGCTTTGTGTCATCTATGGATCATCGCTGGCGAACCACTAATAATCAAAACCTTTTATTACTTCCCTTTTGTACTCTATTTTTAGGGAATGTTGAGATTGGGAAGTGATTCACGAGTGTCGCCGACACTCACTTTTTATATGTTCCTAAAAGCGAAACTACAATCAATTGATGATATCATATGATAAAAGCCAGTCATTCAATAGCAGAATATTATATTAATAAAAGGACATTCATTCCTAACAAAAATCGAAACTATTATTTGTTGAATAAAAGTTTTAGCATTTCTATCGATAAAACACGTTTGAAAACTAATTGCGAACATTTTACTTCATTTAAATCATTTATTTAAATATTTTGATCAAAAATTCAAATTTGTTGAAATTGAATAATCAATAGAAAGTACTCTCTATTGAAATCTAGAATTAGATTGAACTCCAATTTTGCGAACTCTTATAGATTGAAACATGTCTTATCGGGTGAATCGTTGAGTTTTGGTGAATAAAAGAGAAGGACAATAGTATAGGAGCGCATACATAGCCAATCGTCGAATTTGTTGAATTTATTATATGACCCGAGAGGTTCTCAATGAATTGACATTCAGAATGTTCGCCAGAGAGTGCACTTTTGGTGTCCCCCCAATCATGTTTTGTCAAAAGAATAGAAATCTTCTCTTCAATAGACGCGAAGCTTCAAAGATAAAAGTAAAAGGACAGGGATTGTAAAGATGGGTCTCAATCGTCATTCAATGATAGTGTGTATGCGTTTCAGCGCTACTTTTCAACACATTTTATTCATAATGAGTGAAAAGCCATATACTATTTCATTAATAGAACTTTTTTTGTTTAGTGCAGTTTTTTTAAAAGAAAAACTCTTCAAATAATTGTAAAGAGAAAAAAGAATAGGAGAAAAAACGAAGAGAAAATAGCTATGCATTGTCTGATGTAAAGGAATCTGCGGAACATTATTTACACAACAAAAGAGAATAGTAATAGACATTCAAATCTGTATTGAGAACTTGATGGGTACATAAAAATAAGAAATTCTAGTCTTTTCAGATAAATAGTGGTGTAAAGAATATTTATGTCGTGTTGTAATCGTGTTTTCAAACACAAAATATAGTTTAATCGAAAATGTCTGTTCCTATTTATGGTATATTAATATTAATTGGTTTTAGCATAAAATCGTTGCCTTTTCAACATTGCTTTGAATTTTATGGTTTCATATTCAATAATAGTTAACTAATATCAGCATTATTATTAAATATAACCTAAATTGAAATTCCTGTCGTTCATGAACTCAAAAATAAAAATAAACATTTAATAAGGTTTGGAATTTTCATCAAATAAAATAAAGCAATAGATTAAATGCATTTTACAGTATGTTTGCTTTGAATAATGGAAAAAGTTTTAGGATTTTATAAGAGTTTAATTGCTATGAAATGAGAATAAATGGAAATTTTTTGATCTTTTAATGATCTTATAATTAAATGCTTCGAAATTTTTAAAGGTTCAGTTGTTTAGAGTGAAAAATGAGAAGAATGTTTGAAATGCTGTAAAGCTTTGATTAATGTGAAAAATATAAGGCAAACATTTTTGTTCAACGAATAGAAATCAGTGAGATTTACGAATTCTCAGCAAATTCTTGAGACACTTGAAAATTAAATAATAGATACAATTATGAACATCAAGAGTAGAATTTGAAGTAATGACAGAAATGCTAAACAGGAGGTAAAGTATAAGAGCAAAAAAGTTCTGAACAATTAGAAAGTCTTTATTTACTTGATTGTCAAATAAATAAAATTGATATTGATTTTCTCATTCGTAAAAAGAATTTATTGGATTTCGATCAGTCAATATTTGAGGTCTTTCTCATATATTTCAAACTTAAAAGCATTCAATTTACGACTCAATGCTTGCATTAAACTGTAATTTAGTATTTTTTCTAAGATAGAAATCAGTTCAATCAAAATAGTCATTGATTGTGCAGTAGTTTTCCTCAGAACTAATTAATTTCAATTTACACAACTATCTAATAAACTCTAATCCAATTCTGACTAATCAAAGAAATCCTCTTTTTTAATCTTCACCGAATTGTAGTGAAAATACACATAAGCAGAGTTAATAAGTCAGACAGATTGTCCATTAATAACGTTTTGCTAAAAGGGTGGGATAGGGGTTACACTCATGCTAACAAAACGCAAAATGAGATGTTTGGAGGTCTAAAATTGTAATTTCAGTGTTATTAATGGATGAGAACTTATTTTAATGTCAATTCCTTCAGCTACTCGAGCCATCGGTGCATATATTAAACAAAATCAATGGCTTTATTATCACAATGTAGTCTCTCTTTTGACTCGAATATAGTTCCGCTTCTAAAACTTTTATCCTCCGAATGGAAATGCACTTTAATTTAATGCGGACCTAATGTCGCGACAATTTGTACGTCATTTACACACTAAATGTGTGACAAAAATATAAACGCATAATATATTTCTATTAGAATGCATTGCATTAAATTTATGCCTTATCTCAACAGATTATGTACTCTTAAGTGCATAACTTCTTCAATGATTTATCGATTTTAGTTATGGTCTGTTCTGATTAATTCAAAACATTATTTCTATGATTTTTTTCAAAAAAAAATTCATTTATTCGTTGAAATCTTTTTAATTATGCATAATTTGAAGTCTAAATATAGCACTAAAGCACTTATCAAAATGTTGATTCATTATTTTTTTCTGAACAAATTTTCATGAATTAATACAAGTTTTTCAGTGAAGACTAAAGCTCTTCAAAACATGATTTAATATTTAATCAAAGTTTGATTCAATGCACTCAAAGAGCAGCTTCACAATTAATTCAGTTTTTAAATTCAAAACTGATTAACATATTCTGAATAAATTTATAAGTTTTTCCAATTATTCACATCTTTCGACTTTTAAGTTGAAAGAATTATTTTAATTAAAAAAATCAGATTTACCCCAAAATTTGATTAATTAATTATTATTACTTCCGAATGAGTTGATAATAAACCTCTGGCTTTATTCAGATTGAGCTTATATTTTATGTAAACAACTTTGTGAAAGTTTTTTATAAATAGATTTCTTAAGAGAAAAATCCTTATAAATTATAGACAAGAAAATCCTAAAAGTGTGAGTCTTTTGGTTTATTTAAGATTTTTATGAATGCTATTTTAGTGAATAATATTGGAAGCCTTTTATTCGTAACATTTAGACAATAGTGAGTCTATTTATTTTGGCGTTTATTTTTACAACATTTCAACAATCTCTAGAAAGCTCATCAATCTTCTCAATTTCTCTATTAACTTTTATTGGTAATTTACATTCCTGTTTCTCGATTTTATGCTACCATTTGATGCCCAAATATTACTCTCACTCTACTATTCCATTCCATTGAGAGGAAACTTATAATCAGATGAACTATTTTGAGAATAAAGCTCTCTTTTGTGAAGATTCTCTTAAGATTTTATTATATTTCAAGCGATAAATTTAATTCAGTTAACTTAAAAACATTAGTTTTGCAATTAAAAGTTTTGACAAATGGCATAATCGGTAGTAAATTGCTATAAAAACTCTAAAGATTTTTCAATATCACTTTCGTAGAGCAATAAATCATTTTGATTGCATTATAGAGCTTACAGACCAATAAAGTGAAATGCTTTTCAACAGTTTCTGTTAGACTAACTATTTTGCTCTCTATCTCCTTATGTCTGAAATTTTATTTAACAAATGCAGTCAAGAGTCGCACCCATTCCTTCTTTCATAGCAATACATTGCGTCCATTAATTACTATTTGAAACTAAGTTTTGCAATTAAATCATTGCATCTCTACTGCTATTTTACTAAAACTCCTATTTTGCATCTGTTAAGCTTCAAATGAAGGAAATTATGCCTTAGAGATAATGAAAAATTTCAACTTTATTTGTTTTCACTCACAATTCATACAAAACTGCTAATGACATCCCAAATATCTTGATATTAATTTAAACTAATTTGAAGATTTTCTTTATTAAAAAAATAAAATAAAAGATCTATAATTCTTTCATTAATTTGAAAGATAGAAATTATTGGTAAATAGAAGTTAAGGTATAGTTTAATTATTATTGAAAGGATAGGATAAATAAATATTTCCGAAAATAAATAATAATTGGTTTATCCTTTTTCATGAATTATTAAATTGGATGAACTGAAAATTCGCTATATTAGAAATCGTTCATTGAATCATACATTGAATTTTCATTCAACATTACTCTATGAAATTGGCATTCTTTGAATAAAATTGTAAATTTTGTTGATAAAAAGTGCACATGTTCAATTTTAATCTTATTTGATCAAACAGATTGTTCAACAAAATAGCGTGATATTAATGTGAATTTAAAATGAATGATTCCTCATATCATGACTTTATTCATTATGATAGCATTCGCTGAAATAACTTCCTAAGGCTTCGTCAAGTCTTATATGATCTCAACTGAAAAACTTAATCAAACAGTTATTTGTCAACAATAGAGTAGATTTCAAATATCAATACTTATGAAAGAAGCCTGAATTCACTTAAGTCTTAAAATAACTTCAAATAAATGAAATAACTCATTGAAATACCAGTAAAGCGTCAGTTTAAATATCATTAAATTCTTTAATGAGTTGATTTGGCGTAAATTTGAGAATCAATTCACGGATAGTTAACTTCAGATCATTAATTAAAGTCTAATTAACTTCAAGTCGTAATTTGATTGAATATAAACTATAATTACTGTTTTTTAGTTGTCCGACAAAACTTTGTGATTGAAGTTTACGACGAGTTCCCAGTTGTGGGCAATACGGCAGTGATGCGATGCCATATACCAGGATTTGTGAAAGATTATCTCACTATCACAGCTTGGATTGAAGAGCCAACCGGTCGAGTAATCCAACCGACAGGAACTATAATTGGCAACCATTCCTCTAGATATCTAATGCTTCAAAGTGGCGAACTTTATATTAGAAATGTTGACTCGACTTTCAATCATCGAACTTATAAATGTCGGGCACGTAATCGACTTACTGGTGAAACATTCACGAGCGGCTCCACTGGAAAGCTGATTGTCACAGGCGAGTCATTCGCCACTCTTTTAATGTTTAACAAAACCCCTCTTATTGTCAATTTTTTTCATACAAATATTAAAGGGATTTCGCTTTTTATTAAATTGTTTTCAACTTTCTTTTCCTTATAAATTGAGTTTTACAGTAATGTTTATAACAGCAGTTTTAAGGCATTAACTCAACATTTTTCTTAAGTATCAATTTGAAAAATTCGTTTTCTTTTTTGCTCAAAGGAATAATATTTTTTGGATTATAATTTTTCTCTCAAATAATCCATAACTTTGTAATTTTCGCTCAAAACATTCATACTAGAAAAATATTTTTTTCATTAAATTCTTATGAGTTGTTTAAGCTCTTTTTGACACACGTTCTCCACATATTTGCTCTTAAGCCTAAAGCTTTAGAAATGTTCAGATTCATAAAAAAAAGAATCTGATTGCTATGTTATCTACAGATAGTAAAAATGATATTTAGTTATTCTGAGCAACACCTGACTATACTTTTTACTTCTTCTATTCTCTAAATTAATTCTCATTACATTTATTAAATTAATTTGTTTGCTTTTATTAATAGTCAGTATTTAGTATGAGACGCATGTTTCGAAATTGATGAATAATTTTCTAAGATTTTTGCACTAAAAAGTAAGGCCAGACATGAAAGTTGACCAATTGAATAAATAAATGAATTAAAAATATTCTGAACAGCACTTTTGAAACCTTTATTGAATTTTATTTCTAACTCTTTTAACTACAAATATAGAAATCTCAAA
>JAQFXV010000608.1:0-20075 GCA_034694065.1 Camisia spinifer
CATCGACTGCACTTCTTTCGATACACATTTTGCCATAGATTGGGTGTCCTTAAAAAGAAGAATGGAAGTCAATCAATCCATGTTCTTCTCCGTTCAAGTCTGATACGAGTCATTTTCTTTCTGCATAATTTTTTCAAACATCTTCAGTGAATGAAAGCTTTACAGACAGGCGAACGATTTGTTGTGTATCGTTTACAAGAATAACATTCACCGAAACCTGTTTCTGGTATAATCCTCTCTATTATGGGCGGCGGCGGAGCCTCTCCTTCATTTCCATCATTATTGATCATGTTTTGTTCTATTGTGTCTTTGTCAGAGTTTTTGATTTGATTTAGATTTTATACAGATTTAATACAAATTCTTAATTACTAATAATTACTTAATCACTTCAAATGAATTTTGAATTAAAATTGATTCAATTGAAAGTTTACAATGATTTTTATCTTGCTTTCAAATTATGAATTATTAATATCTGAACAAAAATCTCAATTATATACATCTACTTATACTGGAGATAGAATTTTTCTAAAATCATTAATTCAAGAACTTTTAACATCAAAAAAGTTTTTATTACTGACTCATATTATATTTTACAACAAAAATGTATTTAATATTGAGATTTTTTTATTGATTAAATGCTATTTTGGCGTTCAATTTTGGTCTATTAGAGCATTGAATTAATTTTGATTTTGCAAAATTCCATCCATAGATCGATAATGTGAAGAATAAAGACCATTAAATAATTTGATATCTAAGGTTTTTTGCTATACAAAAAGAGCTCTTTTATAAAATGATTGAGTCGATAGAGTTGCGATAGTTTACAAACAATTGAGTACATATCATGCTCTGAATAATCAAAATCTGATATTAGTTTAAAGTTATTGCAATCCCTTATCTAAATACGACGTATACAAAGAGATCTTCGCACGTATAGAGCTTCAAAGTTGAGCCCTTGAGTTGAACTCGAATCAAGATTCCTCTCAAAACATCAGTATTAATGTCTATTATATTTATCTGGAATTTTTTAAAAGCGAAAAAAGTTAGTAAATCTCATCCAAATTGGTAGTAATTCTTATCTCACAATTTGATGCAATACAAGCGCTATCACTATATTTTATTGTCAAACTCTTTCTCTGGGCTTAAATTGCTATTTGCAGTCAATCCGTTTGTAATTGAGTTGCTCTCTATGTGATCAGATTACAGATTAGCTCATAATAAAAGCGGCGGAACCTTTACATTCAAATTGTTTTACTTTCTTCTAACCAACTATAGTATTAATCTGTAATCGACTCAAACAGAATTAAACGCCACTTCGAAAATGTTTTTATATGTATATTTCCGCAGTATTGGTTCGTTAAATGAAAGGGAATTTATATAAACTTATTATAAAATGAATTCCATTAAGTTATCAATTTATTTTCATCTTATTAAATATTAAGCCTTTTTGACATCACAACAATGCTTTAATTTTTTCCTCTCTTTTTTAAACCTAGAAATGAGTTTATGACAAATAAAATGCTAACTTTTTCTATGATATGCTATCTTAAAATGACTTAAACTTTTCAACATAAGCTCTTTTCTGATCAATTAAGATCTATGCCGTAATCATGATTTTTCTCTTTTTGAGGTCAAATCGAATCCAGTTCTGAAGCTGAATAAGTGTATCTTAAAAACTCTTCACTTAAATTATTCTGAAACTATTCATACATGCATTCATTATGCGATTCATTAATATGTGGTGGGGTTAAAGCCCTCAATCAGATCCACCTCTAGTTACGGTTGTAATCGTTTGTTGAAATATTATGATTACAACCGAAATTCAAATATATAATATCTGGTGTAATAATTTTATTATCTATCAATTTTACCAATAATTTTCAGTTTGATTTTTTCTATAAACGGATTAAGTATTGTATTCGCTTCGGCGCAAACTTTAAGACATTTCTCATTCGTTCTCTTCTCTCCTCTATTCTCTCTTTTCTCAATTTTGGTTTCAATATAAAAG
Organism: Camisia spinifer; assembly: GCA_034694065.1. Lineage (NCBI taxonomy): Eukaryota > Metazoa > Arthropoda > Arachnida > Sarcoptiformes > Camisiidae > Camisia > Camisia spinifer. The sequence goes on from JAQFXV010000608.1 coordinate 2,006, forward strand.
GCATGTTTGGGCATCGATTTACTTTTATACACCATTTCCTCACCACTCGTCTCTTCAAACAAATGAATTCCTATTTACAAAACTTTGTGAATGTTTTCAAAGCTTTTTTAAGCCGAAAAGTGTTATTGTTTTCGAAAGATCATAAATCACTTGAAAATTTTAATTAAAAAAAGGTAACATCTTTTTAGTTTATTAACTTTTAATGCTTTGTTCAATCTTTTTTCCAGAAACTTATTCTTTTAATATAATTGAATTTTCTATGTATTCCTTTCGTTACTTTTGACATATTTCTAGAGAAAATTTTTGAATCCATTGAATTAACTTTGAATTGTATTTTTTTATTCAATTATAAAATTGCGATGAAAGTTAAATAAGTTTTTGATGTTTTAAAAATTCTTATTTATTTTATTCGATAGAAAATTCGAGCTTAAGTTTAGCCAAAACTTTTTACCCTATTTTTATGACTGAATTCTTTGAAGTTGATTATCGAAACTGAATAAAGAGTTAATATTAAAATCTTTTGTATTGTAAAAGATATGATAAATATAAATATAAAACATGACATGATAAATATAAATTGAAATTAAAAATTGATGCAACTTTAGAAATTTGTATTTCAATGCTGTAGTACTCCTACAACGGCTTTAATAATTCAAAATTCATGAATATTTAATATATCTCGAAAGCATATTAATTACTTTTTATGGGTAACTTTGATGTTAAGTTAATAGTTAAATTAATTCTTTAAACTATCATTCGAGAGAATTGTGTAAAAGCATAATAACTTAAACTTGTTACTAATGCAATATTAATTCCAATCATTTTAAACCGTTAACATTAAATGATTGTAGTTTAAAAGCTATTACCGATTGCTTTAGAGGTTACTCAAGAGATATATACTTCAAAAGTACCGCAGATAGGCTAAGGATTATCCGATATATTGAGCAAAACTATCATAAGTTGAGTTGAATGCTCTTCTAATAAGGCGTACAACAGTACTAATACTTTTGAGCTCATATTGAATTCAGAGAGCATTTTAGATCAAATATAATGTCAAATTAAAATGATAAATAAATGTTCTTTCTTTTCAATGATGGAACAAATGATCTCAAGCTCGACACAAGTAATACAAATAATAAATTATATTGAAAATAGTTATTCTGAACTCACAATAAGTTCAACAATTGAGAGAAAGTAATATTTTTTGTTGGGTTAAAGAAGTTTTTTAAGTGTAAACTCGAAGTAATTGAATGCTATTTATTTGTAACGACACGTGAAATCGGTTATACAAGTCCTCCCTTCGGAGTTATCGAATAGAGTTTATCGCATGTCTTCAAAACACTCTACAAAAACTTTTTATTTCCATTCACTATTTGTTGCATTGATTTCTTGCCAATGCCTTAAATAAAATTAACTCATGTTTTGGTTCGTAAATATTTATTGAGTTAATCTTTTTCTTCTTCTCTTTCCTAAAGCATGAAAAAGTGGTTTTTCTATCTTTTTAAAGTAAAAGAGACCCAAAAGTCAATAATAGTTCTCACTTTTCCTCTTATCTTTTGATATATTTCTTGTGTCTTCAATAGTGAGAAACATAGTTTCTAACAATCGCATTGCTCTTTCATTCTTATAGTGCAAAGTCAGCGGCAAAACGCTTCAGATTTTTTCTCCCACTCTCTTTACAACTCAGCGTTTGATATCTGCGACAACAACTCTAAAAAATAAAATAAGAAATAAGTAGAAGAAACAGTACTCTAGACGTTGTTGACAGCAATAACAACCGAAAGTTATTTTTTTATTTCGATATGAGAATGAAAGCCGATTTTGTGCTAACATGTATTTCACTGCTATATCTCATCAAATCAGTTGTCAGTTCATGGGAGTCGTGGTGGACCTATGAAGGGATTTCAGGTATTTATGTCTCATTTTTTATCATGTTTATATTCCTATACATCATTCTTCGCCCATTCTATACGTTTTCTTCCTCTGTTGACTTGTTTTTATCGCCTCTAAACTTAACAAATTTTGGATTTTTCTTTTTACGCGGTTTTCTTTATTGAGGCGAAACTAAAAACTTAAGTCAATATTTTTGATTTATTCTTATTATGTTATCATTTGGAATATAGTATAAATTACTACTAAATACTTTTTGTGTTTGCTTTCGATTTTGATATGAAGTTTTATGAATAAATATGATTTATAAACATATTAAAAGCTCTGAATGACTTAATTTTATAAATATCAAGATAGGCTCATATTTGTCAAAATTCTTATAATCACTTTATATAACTTGAAATTTAGAATTATGGTTATTGCCGGTAAATCATTGAAATTAATAGTGAAAACTAATTATGAGATCAACAGTGTTTACAAAATTTTCAACTCAAATAAGAAAATATCTCTTTCAGATTATTTCTTATTTGATGAAAAACTATGAAATTAAGTCTTAATTTGTGTAATAAAAACTTCTGAAAACGAAAAACACTCCTAAACTTAGATATAAAAGTCACTTAATTACGATTTTTTCACTTTATTGCATGACTTAACTCATTAATTACTTGGCAAAAGAATTTTATTAACTTTATTACTTTTTATCACATTTCAACGCCTCTTAAGTCAATAATAATTCTAAAATAAAGGAAATCTTAAGTAACAAAAACTTTAATGATATATAACTTGAGGAAAAAGCGCAGAGCTGTGCAAAGCAGGTGTTATTTTTTTTATAACTTTTACCCTCTTTTTTCACTGTAAAAGTACTCCTTTATAAAGCTTGTAATTGAGAGTCAGAAACCAAAGAAATAAATACTCTATTTTTAATGTTTAAGTGATATTGCGATAGTGTATGAAAAACTACTGCAACTTATCTTAAACAAAGTTTTTTATATCAAAAAATCGATTCTAGGAATAAAATCTAATTATAATTGTGTGGAAACATTTGTTTTTGAAATGTGAAACACAATGTAAAGCATTGAGACAAATAAGAAAATGTAGTGGAAAGAGAAGTAAAATAAATGTCAAACATAAAAATCACTTCTTTTTTCAATTCTGAATACATATTGCGATATTTTGTACACAAGAATTGAAAAATTCAAACATGAGAAGACAGTCTGAAACTAAAGAAAATCACTCAAAAATTCATAAAAAATTTTAAGCTTTTTTCTGGCGCACGAATATTGAGATGAAAAGTTAATATATCATAACATGTTATATCCTATTATGAAATAGGGATATGGAAACGATTAAGTCATGTTTCTGAGGGGAAAACGCTTTACAAAATTATATTAAACACGGAATTGTTTGCAACGATACTATTTTTTTAATATATTTCGCATGCATTTATTTTATTTGTCATCTTTAGAGAGGGTTTATGACACACACAAGTAGTAACTTATGATGTTATACAATATATTGAAATATTGTGCTCTAATACAGGATATTCCCGTTATTTCAATAATGATACAGATTTTTCATTCTGGTTTGTTTTTGATAGTTTAAAGCCATTTGACTTTTCCTATATCTTTAAAGAGAATTTACTGTTAAATTTGAAAGAGAAAAATTAGAATAATAAAGAGTGCGGTGAGAATATATGATTAATAATTGATCGATTTTTGAGGCATTTTTCGGAGAAAATGAATCAATTATTTATATTTTAAGTCTTGAACCCTATAAACCGAAAGAATGCTTACTTTAATAATAGGAACCTTTAATAAGTAACGGAATACTGGAATTTCTCGCTGATGGCATTTCTGTTCATATTTGCGCTCAACATAAATATGATTACAGATTCTCACTTGAAAAAAGTATTCTCTCAACAATTTGCGATCAAAGTAAAAGAAATGCCGACTTCTTCTCCAACTTTCGTTTCTATTGGGATCAAAAAGTGAGAGCATATCAAATGGGAGTTATCTGTAGAAGAACTTACAGACATGAGAGTCTTTGATTCTCTTCGGATATCTTTTATATCCAGCGCTTGTATTGGGCTTTTATGTTGAGATCCATTTAAAGGATCCTAAATATTGAGTTGAGATAAACTTATAATACTTATGACTATTTTATAGATTTAAATAGAATCCTATTCTTACAAACCATTGAAACAGCTTTTAGTCTATACTAGCATTTCATTTGACAGAGTTTTATATCATTCATGAGTTAAGGTATAAGCATATAGTATATGGACATGTCTTAGAATTTTTGTCGTTTATGGCCAGTAAAGCCAAGCTCTTGTTCGCCTATTGGGAATGTTTTGTCGTTGAATTATGTTTTCACATAAAGCAGGAAAAAGTCAACCGAACAAATAGGAAAACAAAGTTGAAAAAATAGAGTGCGAAAAGTGGAGATCGAGTGGAAATGCTTTTTATATATCTATATATATGTGAATACAGAAATCGAGATTCCAATGGGAGTATTTATAAGTGAAGGATAAAAAGCAAATAATGCCAAAAGTGGCCACAATTTAGTTCCGCGTTTTGGGTTGAGCTTTAGCTTATAGTCAAAATTCTGTTAACAGTTAGACTTATTCTTTGAGAAAGAATGTGATTCTTTTTCTTTTTACTTCTCATTTTTCAATATTGTTGAGACATATTTTAGCGCTGAAACAAAAATACAAAAGTCAATAGAATTTTCATTGAAAATGATGAATGACTTTATATATAAATCATAATAAAATGGGTTCATGTTTTGAATAAGAAATTGAATCAAATATTTTTGAATAACTTAAAACGATTTTTCATAATGAAATTCATCAATAATTTGAGAAAAAAGATATGAATAACTTTAAATATAACATTATAATAATAATTTTCTCAATCAATCAAATAAATCAAATAAAACTTCATTACATAGTTTTACGTATAGTAAAAAGATTGTTTCATTTCATCTTATAATCTGAGATAATTTGAACGCAACAAATTTTCTGAAAGATGAGATGTTAAGTTTCGTGACTCGAAAGTCAGTACAGAATATATTCATGAGTTTGTGGCTAAAGATTGCTTTTCTTGTTCTTTGAATTCTAGAAACATTAAATCGAGATATATAAATATATTAATTTTTTTATATTTTTCGACCTTTGAAAATAATCTACTAGTATATAATTTTTGTTCAAATCTATATTGTTCTTACAAAAAAAATTAAAACAATCATATAAATGCATGAAGAATAGAACAGTCAAATTATTGTCTTTTGAACTTTGATACTTATTTTAGTCATTTTTCTATCAATGAATTGAATCAAAATTTTCAAAAAATCTCTTTTAATTCTTAGTTTTTAGAATTTATTGTTGAGTTTGAATTTTAAATATTAATTCTTGAGTAACTTAAGTTATTTTTTTCGAGTCCCTCTCAATCGAGACTTAGTTTCGAGACTCGAGAGTAGTAACTCTTGTAAAAATCCTCTTTAATAATCTGAACTGTCGAATGCCTTCTCTTGAAAACCTCATTGAAAAATTAGTTTATTTGAACTCTTGAAATACTGAGTGAAAATGCTTATTGATTTAAATTAAAAGTCAAAACTCATTGAATTTCAAGATACATTCGAATACAGGGAATGCAATTGATTGTAACAAAACATTATAACTATTCAAGATATTTATTACTAATCAATATTAAAGAAATAATTATCAAATTTCAAAAATAAAGTTAAAGATTTTCATATTATTACCAAATACAAAATTATAAGCCTAAAAAATAACTCAAACTTCTTAAGACTAAATCAGATTTCAATCGATTAGATTTGCATGAATTGGAAGAAGTAGCAGAGCTTCAAGTCATACAATTGCAAACTAATGAGATTTGAAAATTAAAGATATGTGAAAGAGTGAATAAACTAAAAGCTAGTTATTATTGTATTGAAGTTTGACTGTGACATTAGTGTTGATGTCACATACATTTTGAATTTTGGTGCACGTCTTGAGTTGTGGCAATTTGTCCGTTTGTCCGCTTAAAGATGACAGAAAGACGTGATTAATGGTCTTGAATAAAGCGAACGTTAGGTTATAGTATTAGTGAAGAAATAAGTATAGGTCTCATATTGCAATTGAACACAATTGATGGACTCTAACATAGTATTTGTCAGCACAACAAATGGACACCAATACAACACCTGAGACTTAAGCGTTTAAACTAGAAATGATCGCATTTAATGCCTTAAGGGTTGAATTTGTGTCCATTTAGTGAATGAATTACGACTATAATAATAGTTTGTTATTGTCTTTCTCCTTAACTTTCTTTACTTTTTATTCAATGAATGTTTGGATAAAAGAACTCAATTTATATGCATTAAGGATTGAGTTAAGCCCAAAAACTTTATTATTGCTTTCCATTCCTTACTTTATTCCTATTTGTCTCTCATTCACAATTATTGCACTGCAATAACGGCACTATTTTTATTAATTTCAATACTAATATACGCCTTATGTCTCTTCTCTATTATCAAATTTTATTCCCGATTCTATAACAGCAGGAATTTTCTAATAAACATTTCTAACATTTTTCACATTATTTCAGGTCCAGATTTTTGGGGACGCCTTAACCCCAAATGGAGTCTTTGTAGTCGTGGAAGACGTCAATCACCCATTGATATAAATCCTAAATTATTACTCTTTGATCCCAATCTTATTCCACTTCAAGTCTATGGCGATTATGTGAGTAAATGTTTGATGTTTGCTATTCTACTCAAACTATCCTATTCTGTATACACTTTGTTGCTATATCTCTACTGCTATACACACAATGACACACACTTTCAATTATTTATGTCTGTTTTGTTGATGACAGAAATGATACCATGAATTATACAGAATACGTGTCACAAATTCTTTATTAAATAACTTTTTAATAATAAATTAAATCCCAACAAACATAAACATTCATACATTTTTACCTCATTTATTTTGTCACTTTCAATATTATTTGAATACAAATATATTTAATATTATGTTTTCTTGAATTTGTGCGATATAAGGAAAACAATAACTTTTTTAATATACTATATTTTTTCTCATGCATGTTATTGGAAAACGTGATTCAAATATTTATAAATTCAATTTCTATTTATCTTATTTTCATAAAAAGAAAACATTTGATGCTTTGAGTTCTTTCAAATTCAGAATTTCATTCTTTTAAATACTTTTGAATTCCTTCAAATATTTTCTGATATTCAATTTTCTTTTCAAACGACTTTTAGCAGAATTGTAAGTCAAAATTCGAAAATAATTTCAATTATACGAAAAACCAATAGGATTCAAATTGAATTACAAATAAAGACTAAATTTATTAAGTTTAGTATTAAACCTATTTATTAAACTAACTTAACTTCAAAAACACAAGGAATTCAATACTTACTATCAGTTTATTTGATCTTAAACTTTTTGAACGCATTCTCCTTGAATAAAGTTTTTCACATAGCATGAAATCACTGCAAAAAAGTGAACTAAAGCTAACAAAATTGTTCTTTAATCAAAACTGTGAACTACAGTCCTAATGATATTGAATTGAGTCAATTTTGTTTATAATTAGATCAATGGTTATTTACAAAACTCTGGTCGCGGTATTCTATTCAAAGTAAGCTCTAATCGCACAGTTATCATAAGTGGTGGTCCGCTTTCATATCAGTATACACTTAAAGAAATAGTATTACATTACGGACGTGAAGACGATCGGGGATCAGAACATACTATTAGTGGTCATCAATTTCCTGCCGAAATTCAATTATATGCTTTTAATTCTCAATTATATGCCAATTGGAGTTCAGCTCAAAGTGAAGCTAACGGTCTGTTAGCCATCGCTATATTGATAGCACACACACAACAATCGATTGGAGGAAATGCACAATTGAAACATATCACACATACGCTTAAAAATATAACCGGAAAAGGTTTCAATTTCAGTTTTTATATTCAATTTAACTCAACTTCGATATTAAATAAAGCGAATTTTTATGCTCTTTATAACATGTTCTTTGAAACAAAGCAAATAAATTATCAAATAATCATAATATATCTTTTCTAATCTGATTAATTCGCACTTTAAATAATTTTATTATAAGTCAATAAGCATTACGTCTTAATAAGTAATGCTTAAAATTACTCAATTAAGTCTTTTATTATAGATTAAGTTTTAGTAACAGAAATCATACTTAAGATCTTTTTATTCAATTCTGAGAGACTATAATTATCACTATTAAAATGTTCTCCACTTATGAGCTCACCTTTACGTTAAGTTCAAGAGAGCTCATTATTTATATGATAAGCTCATTAAAAACTTTTAATTTTTATTCGAATTAAAAGTTTCTCTTAATAGTCGTAAATCACGATAATCTTAGTTTAAGCTATCATTTGAATTAACTCTATTTTATAGAGATATAAAACTATACACTAATAGTTATTATAAGTGAAAGAGATTATACAGAAAGAGCTATTTTATTGAAAAATAAATATCTTGCACATTCTCATACTTGAATTATTTCAAGCTTATTCGTGATTTGATATGTTGTTTCATAGTTTAATGTGTCAGTACGTGAAAATACAAATATATATGAACTTAAATAGCTGAATAATCAATATATTAAACTAAATCATTGATAATTCAACTTTTTTCATGAACAACATATTTAACGACAAGCCCTCAAAGTCTTTCACTTCAATGTGATACGAATTAATGGCATAAATTACTCAATTTATTATAATAACCTGTGAAAGCCCTGAAACTAAAGCTTATATAACTTATCAAATAATAATCAAATAGTGATTCATTACATTGCAATTACTTTACTGTTTAAGGTGACAGTCAATGGATTAGTTCTCTCTCAGTTCGGGAATTATTGCCAACATTGAGGCACTACATAACATACGAGGGATCACTTACACAGCCGTCATGTCATGAGACCTGCACTTGGGTTGTATTGAATAAACCAATTTATATGACTTTTCAACAGTTTCATCAATTAAGAACTACTATGCATAGTGATGGACACGGAGACAACTTTAGACCATTACAGCATATAAATCATCGATCATTAAGAACTAGTATCAACTTTCAAGTAAACTAACCTTCTCTTATTTCTATGCATTATTATTACCATCAATTCTATCAGTTATAAGTCTAATGATTTTATTTTATATAATCCTTGTATTTGAGGTTTCAAACCATCAATTATTTATTGTTAGGATTTATTAATAGTTTTTTTAAAGTTGAAATTAATATTTTGCTCTTATTGTCGATTATAATCGTCGAATACATTTAAAATATTGCTTTTAATTTAAACACTATTTATTTGAATTTTAGTGTCCATTTGTAACCCAAAAATGAATTGTATATCAAAGTAAGGATTCCGATGAGACACAAAAGTATAGCTATGAAAGATTCAGATCACGCTCTCTTCGAATCCGTGCCTTTCAATGTTTTTCTTTATAACCAGCAGTGAAAAAAATCTTTTTATAGAAAACTTTCTTTAAATTCTATTAGTTTGAAGATTTGAAATTTGATTGCAATAAAGCTCATTATTGCAAATATGATCAAAGTCTAAGAGTTTTCTCAAAACTTTTACAACAAACTCATAGAATATGTTTCGGACAGAATATATACTCTTAAGTGTCAAACAAGAATTGAGAGTATATTCACTGTTAATAAGTGAACACATTTGTTGATATCTCCAATTCTAGGCTCAAGACATGTCCCAAACAATGTTCATGTTTTGAATCTATAATCTGATAAAATTCTGGAAACATTGAATTATTAATAAATTTTCCAAAAACCTATGACTCTTGAGTGCTTTTGGTCTGCTTTAAGTAATCCTATTATTCTCTGTTCATTGAAATTGAATTTTTAAAGTTTCAAAGTTTTAATTGATGTTTAATGACATTTATAATTAATAATTAATTGATTAGAAAAGATAGCCTGAGAGCGAAAATATGGTAACTTAAAAGCTAGTTATGTTGATGACAGTATTTTGTTTTTGTTGTTACTCAGCTTATAATCTTTATCCGTTCAACACTTATATCACTAAGAAATTAGTGACATATGTTTCACACTTAATACTACTTAATTAAAAAGCAATTTATCATTTTAGGAGCAAATTAATGAAGTAAATGTTGGTCTCAAAAGTATTCACCAGAAGAAGTCCTCGTGTTCTATGGAAAGATCAATGATGTATAGAGGTATCCATTCATTGCTTATTCATTTCACTAACTTTACATGTTTTTCCTATCAATTTATAACTTAATAATTATTATTAGCAAAACTTTTTAATCAGTCAAAACTTTCGAGACTCGAATCGATTGAGAAGAGATAATAAATTTAATAAACTTGAACATAACTTTTTGAATAACTTGATTTATATGATATCTTATATGCTTTATTCTATGATATATTCTATGCTTTATTATCTTTCAAATCTAATGCAAAGTATAGGATAGTTTTCTCTTTTACGAATCGCAAGTTTAGAAAAATGATTCAATTAATAAACAAAAGAACTTTCTATAACTCCTATAAAGGATGCCAAAAATAAGGAGTAAACTCAATATTCACTGAACTATTAGTTTATATAAAAGTTTTATGAAAGTTTGAGCCTAACTTATAACTCGATATAATGTTATATAAGGGGTGCGAAAGGGCAACCATAGGACAAATAGTTATGTTCTCTTTATAGTGAATTATATTTACTCTTAAGCCCATCTGCTGCCAAAAATGCACTCATATTTTGCTTTACTAACAAAAGTTGGTTTTATTCTCGTAGCAAACATTAAACTGAATGAAGACGCATAGAATGTATTATAGATGTAGTGTTTTCGACGCAAATACTATTCTGGAGCTCAAAACACATCAAAAAACATCAATAATATCGTTGAACACTTGAGAGCAATTTATTGTTTAGAATATGTTACTATAACTTTTAGACCAAAATATTGGAAGAACTATGTTTGGTATTTCAGACCAAAATTTAATCTTTCAAATTTTTGTAAGTGAATCTACTTTTTCTTTTTTGCCCTTCTATTTAATAATTTTAAACTGTTGTGTATTTTTATAATAAATTAAAAATTGTTTCGATGCGAAATTTGCTTCATTTTCTATGATATCGATTAGTATTTAATATAAAGTTCTTTATTAAAAATCAAAATTCCTGACATTATTGAGATAACTAACTCTATGATACAGTTGTATAATAAATATCTGTCTCATTGTGATAGGCTTTGTATGACGTGAATCGTTATTGAAGATAAGTTTATCCAATAAGGAGAAAAAATTAATTATAATAAAGTGAATGCAAACTTTTCACTTGAAAGCGCACAAAAGTTTTATGAAAACGCAAACATCTGTCTCAAGAATTATTAAGTCTTATATTCAAAAAATTGATTTAACTGTAGGTTTCTTTTGTCTATAATTATTATAATAAAAGCTGTTTATCAGTGAAGAGGCCAAAAACTTATGCATCAATAAGTTGAAAAGTCTTAATTAAAACGTTGAAAATCTGCTTTTTTGTCATTTATTCATTGCCATATCTAACTAGCAATAACCCCATCTCTCACTTCTCCCCAACACAAGTCAAACTATCTATTCTATAAACTCATTGAAGCTCATACTTCTTCACTCTCACGGGTAATTATTTGCGATCAATTCTCTTCACTTTCCCACTGAGCTCGAGCTTAAAAGTAAAGTCAATTGATGCCAAAATTAATTAAATGTTAGACTCTTTTTCACTAACAATGAAAGACCAAATTTAGTATATTATGCATTGAGAAAATGTTTTGCTGCGTTTGGCGTATGATAAGAATTGATATGTTTGAGAATAATGACACCACTCTTTTCTATCTCTAGAAAAAAGGCTTGAATAGCATTCAAATAATGACTGTCATTGGCAAACAATTTATAATTTATATTTACAGTTATCTCGCGTTAATGGCAAACACTCTGATTGCCAAATAATAATTGAGATTTCAGTACTATTTTGTCAGAATAATAAATATTTAATTGAATCAACAAATATTTATTCGCTTCACTTCAGAAGTATATCTTATTAGAGCCTATGACTAATGAACTTAATCAATGTTAACAACTTTGTAAAACATCTTACTGTACAAAAAAGTTCAGTTGTTTTAAATGCATGCTTAATATTCTTTTCAGTAATTGCTTCACAGAGAGAGATATTAATTAAATGCGTGTTTGATTTAACAAAATCTTGCCTTATTTTTTAATCCAATTTTCAAATTTCGGAATCCATTCATCTTGAATTCAATTCAAATTGAAACTCAATTTGAATTATTTGAATTTTAATGAATTTTAAATAAATTGAAGCATTATTCAAATACATTATTAAGTTTGAAAAATAAATCAAATAGCTTTCAGATTTTTTGCAAGATTCGGTTCCAGATATATAGAGTTAATTAAAATTTAGAAAATCATTTTGTTGTTTAAGGGCAATGATAAGAAATTTGATTCATTATCTCAATCAAAATTTTTAAAATCATTTTTGAATAGTTTTAAAACTGGGAAATAAGTATGAATCTGATAAAAGTTAAATTTAAATCTGATAGAAAAATGACGATTCCTTTATACTATTACCATAAATAATCTATATATCAAAGTTGCTTCGTATTAATAGTGATAATCAAACTTTTTAAAGCCTTTGTATTTAACTTTAATCATTACGAAACACGATAAAAATGTTGTATAATAAGCAATACAGTACTTAAATAATGACTGGTTCTAACTCACATAGATCTCTCACTATGTAACTAAACTAAGTGTCTGAAATTTTTGTTTGATTGTTGTAAATCACGCTCTCTAACAATAATTCATAGAATTTAAGCTATTATTTGAATTACAGTAGCTTTTGGTCTGCAATAATAGGCGTATATTTACTTCTTTACTCAACTTTATGTAAGAGTGATTTGCAAAACAACAGCAGAATAAAGAAATTACTTTTGAAATTAGAGTCCATTTAAATTGAAGAATATAACACTTTGCGTATAATTCAAATATTTATCTCGATTTTCGTGAAAAAAATGAATTAAACTGAAATTTTGTAGACAAATATTTAGAATTGGTTTGGGTGAAGGATATAAATCTATGGGATTGTATACTAGAGATAGATTTATAATTGATTAATTTTCAATTCATACTAACTTCTGTAGTCATGCATTTTCAATAACCTCAATTATTGATGAAATAGTATCACAGTTTAAGATAAACTTTAAAATAGATGTATATGTATTTAGCCATCAGTTAAGTTTCACACGAGTTATGACATTATATAATGATTCACTCAAGAAATAGGAAAAAACAAAATAGAAGAACATTTTAAGTTAATAGTCTGAAGTAATTCCCTATGAAAATAGCAAAGTTGAACCGAAATAATAAAAAATAAAATATACAGTAAAAAAGAAATCTTTTGACAGCTAAAAGAATTTGTTTGGAAAAGAAAATATTTCATATCAGTGCCAAACTTTCATATTTCGTGATGCGCTTCAATTTGATTTTATTATTGATTGTATTATTGGGCAGTGTCTCAAACGCTGTAAGTAATACCACTTTCGGTTTATTTGACAAAAATATATGCCATAAGTAACATATTATAACAAATATAAGAACTCAAAGTCTTATATCATTTGCTCATTAATTCTTTTATCATTTATTATTCATATCCTGTGCCACACATTAGCTATGAATTTGAATTATGACTCGCGTAGATGTTAACAAATTATCCTTAATTTATTCCTCGTCTATCATTTTACTCCATTTATATCCTGCACACGACTTATGTTTTTATAATTTTTATCACTTTTGCCCTTAAAGCGCAAGTCTTTTAAATTGGGATCATTTTCATGGTCTGATTGCGGGCCTTCCAGTGATGTTATTCAAGTGCAATCGATTGAATTATCACCCGATCCACTTATAATGCCTGGCAATGCCTCACTTCAACTTCAGGCCACTATATCGCTGCCCGAGGATTCACCACTTCCGGTATGTTTACTGTGTTATCAATTTGTGTTTTGTATTCTCGTAATGTTATGTGAACACAATGTATGCATTATTGAGCGCATATCACACCGATTCAAAAGCTCTTCGAGAGATGATATTCATTGTAGCTCTTTTAATATGAATTATGTTATATTAACTCAATAATGAATCATAATTTCAGTAGCAGAACATCTGATAATTTGATTAGTTAAAAATATATGAGGATTTTAGCTCTATTTAATTATAAGTAAATTAAATTGATTGATTAGAAAATTGTTTTTCAAATAGTTGATTTCAAATAGTTAAATAGTTTTCAGAAAGTTGTTTTTTGAAAAAGATAATTTTTTCTTAGACTAACTATTTTTGCTAACATTTTGAGTAACAACTGGTAACCTAGAATAAAATACTCGAAATCCCCTAATTAGGCAGCTTTGAGCTAGACTTAAAAGTTAGTCAAAAAAAATTGAACAAAATGTGCGAATGAACGCGTAGTCAACAATTCATTTAAGTTACATTCAACTGCAAACCTTTTTTGAAACTATTTTATTTTTAAGTAAAGAGCATGCCTTTAAAAGAATGTATACTTTAAGTGCGTACGCAAAAAATCGATATTTAGACCCCAACCCCATCAAAAACATATTTATACGATCAAAAATAACATGTTATTCAATGGGATGAACGCTAGAACTCTCAACTCCCCTCCCCCTCTATGCACGTACGTATTTAAGTATGCCGTCTGAGGCAAATAGATTGTTCGTTTTAATGTCTTCTCACAATTTGATATACTTTTTAACAAAAAAGTTTTTCAATAGATTCTAAATAAATCTCTTTCTCTGAAATAAGTTATTGTGAATTTTGCGAAACGCTTTTTTACCTAAATTCTTGAATAAGTAAAAAATCAATTGATTTGCAGAAAAATGTTTGAAATTTTTTCAAAAAAATAAATCAATTTTTATGCTTTTAAAACAGTTGAATTCCCCAAAAATTGAGTTCAATTTGTATGCAATTGACTTTTTTCATTGACTGAGATAGCAATTATTTCTTTTCACTAACTCTTAATTCCTTTGAGTGTTTTTGTATTTAATGAACTTTCTTCCCACTGACGGTATAATTAACTTTTATTTTCAAAAAAGTATTCATTATTCCATTCGCTTTTATGCCTCAACGCTTTTTAAAAACTACAATTCAACCTCTTTCATGTCAACCTTTATATTTGCTCTACAATTGATATGTAATCGACTTTTATTGCACATTCAGATAATTAGAAATACGTGAAAATTCACTAAAATTACTCAATATATCACACAATAGACAAAATATACTCTCTGTGTAACCATAGCTATAATTGAGGATAAAGTTTCAATTAATTATCATTTCTCTACTTTTCTCACAAATCAAACCCCTTCTAAATAATAGCTTTCACTAACAATCAAGAAGAAAGTAACATTCTTTTGGGTGACAATTCCATGTGTTGATGGGTCCGGTTCTTGTGATTACGAAGATATCTGCGCAATGCTTCCAATACCAAATCCATGTCCAAACGCCTTCAGAACATATAGTATTCCGTGTGAGTGTCCCATCAAATCAGGTAATTATAATCTGCCTTTGAGTCCGGCCTTCACTTTTACTTCTGGATCTCTTCCATCTTGGCTCGAATCTGGAGAATATAAGATGGAGGCAAAAGTTAAAGACAATTCCGGTAACGAAATTGTGTGCCTCGATCTCGATCTCACCATTCAATCGAATTAATTGATTAAACTTCAAATAATGTCTCCTAAAGTCTATTAAAATTTATAATTCAAATTCTGTAATTAAATATTTGAACAGAATATTTATAGGGAATAAAATTCAGATTCTATAAAATATATTAATCGAAATCATTTTTTAGATGGAAAGTATTACTCCCATTAATTCTATTATTAAGGTTTGTATTCAACGAAATGATTGATTCTGTACATAAATATTCTGTTTAATTATATTTACTATTTTGCGATCTATTTGAAAAATTTAGTTGCTTTTTAATATTCAAATTTATGTAATAAATTATGTTTAACATGAAAAACAGATATCAGTTGACAGAATGGCGTTGATTAACACTATTTGATTGAGTTCACAAAATTTCAAAACTTATTCTTTTTATAAGAATAATAAATTTATTAATTGATAAACCTTTGGAGAATACAAAAGTCAAATTCATAAAATTATAATATATCGGAACTTTTATCGCTTTGATTACTGAATATAAGATCCGATCTTTGTTGCAAGTCTGACATTATGGCAAACAATACAGATCTACCAAAAATACTGCAAATAAATGCTTTAAATACTGCATAAAACTTTATATCATATAATAGACTATAAAAATAACTAGAAATTGTCCGAAACCAATAAAAAAGTAATTTAATGAGAAACTAGAGCGAAATTCAATTGATACTAAGGCTTACAGTTAGAATTTTTTTATTTTATAAAACTGGTTCACAAAAACAGAGTTAAATTGAAGTCTAAATTGAAAATAACTATCATTACAATTAGTATAAAAGTTGAATTTAGTTTCAGACCTTTATAAATCTGTTTTTCAAAAATATTAATAGACATTAACCCAAAAGTTTATGAGGTGTTGGTATAAATTCAACTACAGCTCTATTACTTTCAATCATTCGATAATATTAGTCTTTTATTATCAGTAAAACGATAATTGAGATTAACTGATTGGGAATGACAATTATTGACAAAACATCAATTTCAGTCAACATCAAGTCTATCACAGTCTACAGCAACGGTTCCAAACTTTTATCCTCGTGTATCACTTTTAGTTCCACTCCTAGTCTTAAATATAGTGTGTTATGTAATATCTTTCGAGATATAGAATTTCCATTTTGAGTTGAACTCTGGTTTTTAATACTTAATTCAATAAAAAACTGGTTCACAATAAAAATCTGTTTGCTTAGCATTTACTACAGATTATGAATCACTGCTCTACGGAATAATATTCAAATCGCAGATTATTGATGAGCACAATTCAAAACTACAAATTTTGATTATCTTATTATTCGATAACCGTTTGACGCATAAAGTTTCCCTTTGAAAGTTTGCAGTGAATAAGAAATTTCTTTCAAAAACTGATATTTAATAAACTAAAAGATACGTGATTTGATGCAGAATTTGAAGTTATTCTATGAACAGAAACCAATTGCTTGTATGCATACTATAATGTTCAAGAATAAGTTGAGACAAAATCTTCTTTCAAAACCACAGCTGAATTGGAGTTATGAGAATGAATTAACGCTATTTATATTTCTATCATTAGGTTTGTCTAAATAAACTTCACAAATATCAATACAAGAAAGTTAGAAAAAATGAACATTGAATTAAACAAATTTGAATATGTATTGAAAGAGACTTGAAATTTTAGTTTATGTTATGATTAGAAAAGATTTATTTGAGTTTACATTCACTTTTAAGTGAAATTATTTATAGATTTACAGAAGAAATCTTACAAATGTTAGAAATTGAAATGCATGCAAATTCTGAGAACAAAAAAAATTGTTAGTAGAACGCTATTTATTGATATTAGAAACTATTCAAATTGTTATCAAATTTATAAAAACGTTATAAAAATGTAAAAATTTTTGCTAATTGTGTCCGTTATTGACAATATAATTTCTCATTCATGACTCATGTGCATGATTAATATTTGATCATTTATTTTGTTATATTTATTGTCAGTCAGTTGAGGGATTTCAAAAATTCTTTCAGATCTTTCTTAATATTTCATTTCATTTAATATTAATGTTTATAATTTTCTACAGAATCACTATGAGTTTTGCGAATCGAGAAAAATATAAACTGGAAAAAACTTAATAACTCAAAGTTTAGTTCTAAAGATAACTAATTGGAAAAACTTGTTATGCATTAAACTCATGTTAAATAATATCTATGAATTGGGGTTTTCATTAGAGACGAGCATCGGGCTCAAATGAGCCCGCCCGAGCCCGAAACGCTTGGAAGTCAGCCAGCCCGAGCCCGCCCGAAAAATTTAAGTAAAATATTTAAACTAATTTTTTTGATGAAATCTTCATTATCAACATTTTATTCATTGTTTGGCATTAGATTTAGATATTGGT
>JAQFXV010000609.1:0-20074 GCA_034694065.1 Camisia spinifer
ATTGATGAGATTTTGAAAGTTAGTTTGCTTTTCAAAACATAGATGTCATAAGACTTAGCTCTGGGATAATTCTGTTAACTTTTAGAAACTTGAACCAAAATCTACAGGTGGTTTTCATTTATTTTTTACTCTATCCAATTAAATGTTAAACTTAAATTTATCTCATGAGTAAGTTTTAAGAAATTATGTTAAGTGCTCTCATGTTAGTAAACTTGAGCTATTTGTAAAAAATGCTAAAAGGATTTGAATAAGCGAAAGGAGAAAGTAATGCATCGCTTGACTATATTAAACCAATTTTTTCAATAGAAAAAATCATTCAATTTTTTAAAAGGGGAAAATATTCTATATTGATTACTAATTTTCAATAGCAATTGAACTATCAATCATAATATGATTCAAATGTAGTTTTACTTCCCAAGCAAAATAGTCTAATGATTATAAAATATAAATGATTAGTTGCGTTGAAACCTTCTATTTTTCAAATTACTGGTCTTTGTTTGAGAATGATTTTAGAATTGCAACATTTGATTGAGTTGAGCCTACTCTGAATGAGTAAATCTAAAAAAGTTACTTTAGGCTTATTTCATTTGTTTCTCAATACTAACAGTGTCTTTAAATCAGTTTTTGAGTGTTATTTGAGTGTTATTTTCAAATGAATGCACAAAACTATGATAGCATTGAAGCATTGCATGTAATTTTTATAATTCAACAAAGTTAAGCTCAACATTAAGTGTTACTTAAAAATCCCTCAATAACTGTAAGCCAAGGTTAAGAGGAAGGAAACATTACACCCATTAATTGTTTAATTTATTTCTAAGATAATAATAAAACATTGCTATAAAAATGATTTACTCATCAACTGAAAAGTTTCCTTTAAATAATGTTTGGTATGATTTTACTTATATTAGAGAGAACTTTGAATTGATAGAAAATATGGGAGACTTAGATGAAGAAAGAAAGAGATTTTTGAAAACAAAATATCGAAGTGACCCACTTTTAGTGTAACGATGGGTGGAGGAGATATATGCCAAATGCTAAGAAGAACACTAAAAATTTTAATTATATTTCTTAAGCGTTAAGCCGGACCCACTTTTTAGTTCTGGAGTCAGGAACTATTTTTGTATTTTAATGCAGTTATTATTGCAATTCTATTATTCTTATTATTGTTGTTATTATATTTTATGATGATATGAATTATTTTATATTATATATTAGGCGAAACTTTATGGTCTTATAAATACTAACCTGGAATAATTCAAAAGATATATAAGACTGATAGAAGGTTATGAAATATAGGATTTTAGACACTTAGGTATTATGTAATATCATTTATGAGAAATTTTCATCAGATAGTAATAACATAAATTGATTGAAATGGGTTTCTATTCATTTAAATAGTTTATACGAAAGTTTTGTGATATATTATATGAATGACTTGAGATGAATGAGAATATTCTACTCCTATGATGTAGAAAAGTTCAAATTATCAGAACTTTTCAAATTAGCTCATTTATATAAATGATAGAAAGTATTTTTTAGCTAAATATTTATGTTAAATAGTAATCTATCAAAAGATTCTGTTTATTAAAAGTTTTTAAGGGGGCCTAAGAAGACATTATGAAACTGGCTCTCCTTGAAATGAGATTTTTTAAGTTGTCATAGATAGTCAATATCATTAGAGTGGAGCACAAGGACGATCGATCATTTATCAATATTAAGCACAATGAAACACAAACTTTTACAAACTCTTTCTTTGTTTGCAAAAAATATCATATCGAGGCTTTAGTCAAACAAAATTGTTTTCTTTATCTTTATCCTTTCATTTGAAGGCTTGACTTCGATTATAGCTACCAAAATAGGTTTTAATATTGGATTTAATACTTTTTCGTAAAGTTTATTCTGATAATATTCTAAGGAAAGTTGATGAAACCAATGCTGTTTTCATTATTCGAATGATCTCTGATCTTGACTCTTATGCCTTGCAATCAAATCATTTATATTTTAATTGTGTTATTTCATTACTATATTTATCTAAAATTTTATTTTGAAATGAATAGTAATTTATGACTGCGGTTTACATTTTAACAATTTCTTTACACTAAATAATGACTTAAAATCACGGAAAGCTTATTCGAATTACTATTTTTGGAAATCAGACCAAATCATTTTTAACACTTAATCGAATCCAAAGAGACATCCAATGTATACTTTTGAGCAATAATTTAATTTATTTGCTTTGCATTTATGTTTAGCACAATATTATATTTATTGTAATTTATCTCTGCATTACTATGTCATAGATTGAAAAATTTATGCCAACTCATCAAAAAATTATTGGTATCTTAAAATGTTTGATTTGAAAAAAGCATGAATTGAAAAAGTTTCAAATCCTGAATTATTCGCAATACATTATTCATGAAAATTTCATAAGAGTTAAATTGAAACTTAATAAATTGAATGATTGAACTCATCAACAAAGCTATTAATCACAGTCTAATTTATAGATTGTCTATTGTCTGCTTTCTAAATAATAGTTGCAGAGCAAGCCTTTGCAAAGTTTATTGGACTGCAAAGTTAAACAAACTTTATTATTCAATAGGACAATAATGATAAGCGATTGCTTGCAATAAGTTATACGATCTTTAATCATTATCATAAGGTTTTTTATGTTAAGCGACACTTTCTCTTCTCTTTATAAAGTAGCAGCACATCAAGCGTTTCTTTAAGATTGTTTATCATAATCTGACCTTCGCGAGGACATTGCCTTCAGCTATATTTTGTTATATTCATTTCTATCAGCAATTATATGCCTTGAAGCCAACTTTGGCTAACTTTAGAGTTAAAATTTCATATGATATCATTTATAGTCTATAGTGAGAATGCCTCTAAGCTTTTCAAATCTTTATGAATATCAATGGTATGGCTACACTTCGTTTCGTCAAAATTCAAGTTGTCAAAATTCATGATGTCAAAGTTCACAATGTCAAAACCCTGTTTAAATACTCTAATACTCTGATTGCCGAATTGATTAACCCATTTTTATATTCTACAAAAATCACCAATAAATCATTTAGAAATTGAATTTGCAAAAAGAACACAAGATGTTTATTTTATTTGAAAAATTTTAAATGAAGTAGTATTCAAAGAGGAGAACTTATGTTCAAAATGATGAACGCTTAAAAAACCTATGGGCTAGACTACAATCTAATCATCGAAAACCACTCACAAGCTTACAATTTCTAGATAGAGCTTCTTATTGCGCTAAAAAGTCCCTCAAAATTAAATAGTCACATTGTTATAGCAATCTAACTTTCAAATTTACATTAAAATTCAAAATTTAATTATATCCATTTCATTTTTTTAAAACTTATCTGCAATTTTAATCGAAATTATTTCTTATTATTCAAATACTACTTCATTTAAAATTTTTCATATAAAATAAACACCTTGTGTTCTTTTTGCAAATTCAATTTCTAAATGATTTATTGCTGATTTTTGTAGAATATAAAAATGGGTTAATCTATTCGGCAGAGTATTAGAGTATTTAAACATGGTTTTGACATTGTGAATTTTGACATCATGAATTTTGACGAAACGAAGTGATCCCAATGGTATTGTTTAAAACTTAAAGATCCTCTTATTTAAAATCATTTTATAATCATTAAAAGAGAATTATCAGTGACTTCAAAGTATTTTCCCGTAATTAATTTTGAAGTATATTCTGTCTGACTCTCAACTCTCTGTTCAATACAATAGTTTTTAAAAATCTATACTATGAATATGATGTATGAATAAAAAACAATTTTAAGAGAAAATTCTCAGCACTATGAATGGCGCGAAATTCTTAGGTTTATATAATATGAGAATCACGTCTCAGTTTGCTTTACAATTATCAACTCAATTGAGTTAAGCTATTAAATAAGAGGTGTAACCACTACTTCAGTACTTTCAGCTCTGGAGCCCTTTTGTGTTATCGAGTTTTGGTCATAATTTACACTGAATGTTAAGTCCCATACCATTAAATCGAAAATGTCTTTTATCCCTCCTTCACATTCTAAGCAAACTTTTAGCCACTACTTCATGGAAAAAGATATATGTGAAAAGATTTGACTTTTACTCATAATACTTGTTGGTATGCAATGCCATTTCGTTCCAATAAAGGAAAAATAGGACAACTATGGAATAAAAGCAAAGCAAAGTAGAATTATCATAACTTATAATGTCTCCCAACAAATGAGTTAACAAGCTTTCCATTTATTTCCTAAGGTTTGCACACCTGCTCATCCAGTTTAGTTAGTTTAAAAAGAAGTCGAAGGATGATAATATCTCACTATTGTATTCTATTTTATATTATATTCAAGAAAGTCTTTTTCTTCCCCTTCAGAATTAAAGTTTTGTTTTTCACCCCCTTTTACCGATTCTTTTTCTGACCCATTTTATGCATTTTAATGTTTTTTAAAGTTAAGCATATAATGATTAAATTATTGAATTTTGTAGGAGTATAACAACATGTGGTCACTGAAGGCAAATACAGAAGTGTCTGAAAC
Source organism: Camisia spinifer (assembly GCA_034694065.1). Lineage (NCBI taxonomy): Eukaryota > Metazoa > Arthropoda > Arachnida > Sarcoptiformes > Camisiidae > Camisia > Camisia spinifer. Next base: position 4,548 of record JAQFXV010000609.1, read on the forward strand.
GTAATTAATCACAATAATTCTGCAATGAAGAAAACTTCGTTTCAACTTTTCAATCTTTAATGCATAATGTATTAAGAGAATATTCAGTCTTAATTCATCAAACTTTTCACATTATTTATTCAACTTATGCTTTACTTACCATTGAATGCTTTTAGAAAAGTTATATTCAAAGTTATAATAAACTTTGAAAATTAGGTCGTCTTAAACTGTGACTTTCATGATTTATACTTATTTTTCCTAATTCGCGGATTTAAAACTAATTTTCTGTCAGATTAATTTCAATTCTATCCAATTCGATCCATCACTTATCCATTGATTTCATTATTTAGTTGATTGTTTTTTAATTAATTGTCATTATAAGTATTCGTTAGAAAAATTTCAATTCTATGATTCAATAAAGATGATCAGATCTTGTTTAATAGTTCAATATGATCAACATTTACTTTAATTTTATGTATTGAGTGCAATTTAATTTAAGCTCGCTTTGGTTTCTTATTTTTTCCTTCTGTTCTTCTATTTTGTTTCCTATCTTCGTAAATAATTGAATGCTAACAAAAACATTAATATTATTTCGTTTAGTTATGAAGTTTGTTAAATAATAATTGGAAAACTATTTTTTTTAATTACAAGTTAAAACTGGAAAACTATTAGCTTGTTTTGAATACAAGTTATTTTAAATTTTAATGAGGAATCCTTTTCATTATGAAGAATATTTTGAAACCCTTCTTAAACATTTTGATTTAGAGTCTAAATATGGACAGCCATTCTTCAAACTGAATAATTAAGTAAAAACTAATTCTGATGAATCTGATCTTTGAATAGTTCATAGATGAATGTTTACAGCAACGATTATTTTCAATTTATTATCAATAGATTAAATAAAAGATTAAATTCTCAACTATTGAAAACTGACATCAAGACAAATGAACTGTTTTGATCACATCTTTGAAAATGATAATAATTGTGAAATCACAAAAGAGTTATTTTTATATCAAATTTGTTCTATTAGTATTATATATGGAAAAAGTACAAAAATACTAATAAAACAATAAAATATGTTTCATTAGAAAAGTTTTTCAAATCTTAAATTTTTAAAAAGATGTAAAAATCCTTACATGTCAGACATTTGAAAGGATTTTTCAATAAACTTTATGGTTTCATTAAATATGTTAAGTTTCACTATTTTAAGTGTAAAACAAATTGTTGTATTTATTAAATTTAAATTAAACTCAAACCAGTTACACGTGTGACATAAGGATAACTGTCCCGACACTATACAAACTGAGTCAAACCTCAAGGAATCAATTTTGGGTCTTTGGATGCTTCAGATGCTACTTTTTTTGTTATGTGTTTGAATAATATAGTTCCACATTTTAATAGTTGACAATTAGTTATGTCTATTTATAGTTTGACGAAAAGAGATTGAAAGAACTGATGTTTTAGTCTAAAATAAACCTTCAAAAAAAGATGATTCCCATAGACCTCCCATTCCCAGAAAACAGACCTTTTTTATCGATTTTGAGATGAGAAACTATAATAGATCAGATGAAAACTTATTTTGTTGGGAATTCGGTCCAAAAAGTACTAAACAAATTTAGACATCAAACTCCATATAAATTTTTGTATAAGTCTGAAGAGTTTTGACCTCCACCATAAATTTGCAGGATTTTTCGAAAGCTATTCCCCGGGAAAATTGCTCGAAAATATTTGATAGACAGTATTTGAGTATAAATTCCTTCTATCAGAAAATGTTCACAACATTGAAGCTTAAATTATCATAATATATATAACAACCGAAGAGTATCAATCAACTAACTTCTAATTGACATTTTAAGTTTGATAACTCATAATTTCAGTCATATTAGAGATGAACTTTGAAAATAAATTCATACATTAATATAAAAATCATAATTATCTGGATAAGTAATTTTTTAACTGACATTTTTAAATAGTGTTTGAATGTATTGCAGTTGATGTCAATTTATTATACCTGTAGTTTCAATATTTTCAACTATACAACTCTTGTAAAAGTTTTATAAACATCACAATGAGTTGAGACTGTATCGAAGTGGAAAGTTATCATTTACATAATTATTCTATTTTTTCAAAATCCAATTTTAATATTAGCATAATTATAAGTTTAAAAGATAAACTAAAATATACTTTAAAAGAGCCGTAAAAAGAAAATTTCAAATCAACTTAACTTTTTATGCATCAGATCCTTGAGTAAAGTTATTTTGGTAACAAAGGGGTTGTGAAATTCATATTATGAAATTCAAACTTAGGAATCATTTTCTCATAACTCTATAATTCAATTAATGATTTAAATCTGATTTTCACATTTTCTAAATTATATACTTTTCCTCTAGAAAATTGAATTTCAACCCATTTAAGGACAATATAATGCATTCATGTAATTAAATATTAAATTTAAATATGATTTGAATATTTGTTTTATTACAATTGAGGAAACATTGAATCAATTAAGAACTCATTCATTTTCGTAATACCTTTTTGTCAATTTTGAAAATTAGGTAATTTATTAGAATAAGAGTTAGTATACATTTTGTACTTTCTTTAGGCAGAAAAAACTGTAAATTATTCTTTTGTTAAGTTTGAGTTTGTTTTATAAACTGGGAAATCCCTCATTCTTTGTCCTTTTAATGCTCCTCTAAATTGAGCACTTATTTAAATTTAACTTTAAATAATGTATTCAACGCTACATTTTAAAAGAGTTGCACTCTTCTAAAGAATTATCACATATGTAGATAAAGGTTTTATCATTTCACTTGAGTTTTAACATTAATGGACGTTCAAAGCAATAAAAGTATAAAAGTAATATCATTAAAACGAAACAAAGGAAATATATATCTGGGAATGTATCAAAAATACTGTCATTTTGTCAGTAAATTTCCTCGTATTTTAAGTTAAGTATAATGACATTGAAGCAGTCTTTTTATTGTTGGACGCATTTTGCGCTGTAGTTCACACATCAATGAATAACGAGGAATTGCTTTAAGAAAATTATTATGTTATGCTTCGCATAAGACTACGCATAATCTTGTTTTCTATATTTTCCTGATGAGAACATTTTATCTCAGTATCAAATTTATGTAATCTTCATGGGTCGCAATCGGCTCACCGAAAATCAATTGGTAATCAAGTCTATGGATTGTAATAACTGTAATGTACTTCAAATAACGCTTAAGAATTGATAGAAACTTTGATAATTTTCAATTGTATATGACTTTATGGTTGTTGAGTTTATAAGCTTTGGTTTTTTTAAAAAATGCATTAATATGTTGTTTCAAAGTTTACTCCTTTGAAATACAACAAACTTGAAAACAAATTATTACAAAAAACTACTTTCTTATAACCCTAAGTGAAAATTATATTTTAAAAGTATTTTTTCCATCAAAATGACATCATTATTCCCAAAATTTGAAACTTTGAGTAAAATGTGGCCTTCACTCGATTTCAAGGCAAAATGTGGGCTTCAAAAGATATATTTTGTTGATAAAAAAATATTTTAGGAACTTATGTAATTAGTTTCTAACAAGTTTCAAAGCAATAATAATGATGATGCATATCATTAATCCTTAAAAGGATAACTGAAGGATAATCAGATGAGCGCAAACTGTCCCATACTCTACAGTAAATAACTTTCATAATTATTTTAGCAAATATAATAGATACATATCCTTGTACTGTACCTGTAGTATTGACAATTAATACAAAACAATTTTTAATATCAACACATTTCTCAATTTGAAATGATCTCACTTTATCACTTACTATAATTGGATAAAATCACCTTTACCTTCAGCCAAATAAGTATTTCATTTACATTTAATGCTTACACTCCCTCAGGAGTCAGTTTGAATTTATAAACATTTTAAATAATCAAACTATCATAATAACAGTGAAAAAGTTTTATTCTCTCGCATTCAAATTCTCACAATAAAACTTAGCTTTTATTTAATTGGTAATAAAGTATAAGACTTTCGAATATAATAGCAATAAATATAAATGGAATACTAGAAGAAAGCGATTATTAAAAGCTTATCTAATGATATTTTTCACCTTAAAAAAAGATTAACTATGAAAATTAGAATGAACAAGAAAGTTTCATTACATCAACTTAAATAATCTGGCCTCAAACATGTTCATTTCTATCAAAAAATATACGATAGCTATCATTCTCTACTTTAGTTCACATTCTAGTCATTGCTCAATAATTTGTTCTAATTTCAAATTGCAATTAGTTTTTGGGTAACATTTTCTGAACGAGTTTAAGTAAAAGTTGTACCAATATATCATTCATTATGATGAAAGTTCTTTAACTTTCAAATTGTTTTCAATTTCTACTTCAACTTTCTTTATTCCGTATAATAAAGTTTCTATTGTTTTATCTTTATTTTTAGATCTTTTGTACGCATTAATTGCTTTCACTTCTAACAAATGTTGAACACAATGAAGACATTGTTTCATTAGTACAAAAACAATAAACATAAAAATGAGTTTCATTTAACCAAATACTTTTATTTTCATTAAAGAAAAATTTTACATTTAAACCGTTGAGTCAAGTGATCATTTGCTTATAATATGCAATCAAGGAGTGAAAACTTCAGCAAAAATTCAGAAAATGTAAATGATTGCAAATAGAGCTTCATTTAATCCATTAATTTACAAATAAATGAGAACAGAACACAACTTACAAAACTTTAAAGAATATTCATTAAAATTGAATGACATATCCTATAATTCGAGATCAAAAGTCTCTTTGGTTCAAAATCATTAAATTTTAAAATTCCTAAATTATATTTAATTCGTTTGAATATTTATTGTTTAGTGTAAAAAAGATTTACAAATAAACTCAATTAGATTTCAAATATAAATTATACTCATATGACATTCGATTTTAGATTTTATCAAATATTCAAATCTCTTTTCACACAGTGTTTTAAAATTAAAGAATATTCAAAATTGTCCATCAAAAGAACGATATAATCCTTGACCCCACGTGTGGCACATCTTTTTTAATTAAGTATTTGATATTAAGTTTGTTATGTTTTACGATATTTAAGCAAAAAAGATTGCACTTCAAGAAAATAAAACATTAAATTTTGAGATATTTTAGATATGCATTTGAGCAATGAGTTAGTTATTTGAATTTGAATGAATTGGCACAATAGCATCCTATGTATGACCCCTTTATATCAATAAAATAATAAAGAGAAAATCCGTCAATTGAATTATAATATGTGAAAATGCAGTTTGTTTTGCTTTTGTGCACATTTTCAGACCAGTATCTGGTTTCGCATCAGATTCTGTGAATAAGTTATTTTTTCGATTATAAATTACTGTTAATAATAGTCAACAAGAAAATGTGGTCCATTTGATAATGATTAATAGTCACTACACATTCACTTCCTCAAAATGTGAAGCTAAAGATAAAGAGTGGAGAGCTGTCTTGTTTTGCAATTCTGTTCTTTAATTTGTTGTCTTTGTTGCAAACGATCTAAAGCATTGAGAAAATCCAAATGAACGGGTAATAACGGTAAATGAGGCACACATTTATTTTTTCTGTTGTTCAGCTCATTATTAAGTTTGTCCATATTCTCGATTGCTATGAAATTGCCGGTCATATCCCAAAAAATATTAGTCAATGATCGCGAAAGTTTTGGAAATTTAGGTTTTGGATCTTTGAACAAATCTTTAGATCCAGAGCCAGAAGAAGTTTGACCCGAATTACTTGATTCGAGTGTATTATTAAAGTCCATCCCATTCGGGGCTATAAAGTGGAGATTATTCATTGACTTATAACGTATATTAAAGATTGGAGAAGTAGTCAATGATCTGCTACTTCTACAAGATTTGTTATTTGAGAACTCTTTAGACTTGACATCTTTCTGCTGTATAAGTCCGGTATCATTGAAAGAATCATTACGAAAAGGCGATGAAACATGTTTAGCATATTTAAGAAATCTGTTTGATTTCCAAGTATTTCTCTGACCCGAAGAACTTTTAACAAACAATTTGGGTCCGTTATTTGATTGGTAATTAGGCTGAGGTGTTGTCGGCAAATATATTCTATTAGCACTGTTATTACGACACGGAATTCTCACATTTGGAAAATAAGGAATATTCACTTCATTTTTATTGCTTTTTCCAAAACTTTGATCTCTCGGCAAAATCTTGTTGACTTTTTTTGAATTTACACTAACTTTTTGAGATGCCATTGGATATGACATTCGTTTGTTCTGTAGGGATGGGATCGTTATAATAGGCGGCGGTTCGGGTTTGTTTTCATTATTAAGAATCGAAGCTTTCAGTGGATCCACAGGTTTATGACCATCAAAATCACTTTTAATTCTTTCTGGTAATGGAGCGAATCCGCGCACATAATCATAGATATGATCGATTTCATCATAACAGTCATTATTTCGATCATTTTCATTATTAACCTCTTCTTTGAAACACACAAATGATTTATTATCTTTATTATCTTCAAGAGAAGAGCCGCGTTTCAACTCGTCTGAAGTGTGATTTAAATTTTGATTTGTAATATGTTGCGGATCAGATAGACTTCGTTTGACTAAGAAATTAGACTGTAATCTTCGCTTATGATCGTATTGATGGCCTTGAAATTTAAGTGCAAACTTTCCTTTACTTTCCTCTTTTAGCGATGCCTTAAGATCTTTGCTTAAAACTTGAATGTCTAGCACTTGTATTTTGTCAGTCAAGTCGTGCATTAATTTTTTTGACATATCATTGAGAGCAATAAATTCTCGTAATTCGCACAACTCGTCTGAATTTTTTGGTCCTAATATTTTCAAACCAGAACTTATAGGAACTTGAATTACACTTTGCATGTCTTTTAATAAAGGCATGGCTACTAAGCATTCTTCTTCATATGAGCCGAAGAGACGCAGATCAGAATTGAAACTTTTGAAGCCTTGCGGATGTTTGCCATGAACTAAACGAACCATTAATGGTAATCGTTTTGAGAGCAAGTTTGTGATAGTATGCACTCCTGATATGTTATCCTCTTTCGCTACTGGACTAAACTTTCCCCTTTGATCCAAATTTAAATAAATTGTATCACCTTTTGATGATTGACATCGAAGATATTTGATTGTATTTGAAATAATTGACTTAGTATTAGATATAACAACTTCAGCACTGATTAATGTGAGTAATTCTCCGGTTTGTATTGTTCTAACTTTATCAGAAACAACATTTGAATCGTCATGTTTTGCGATATGCGCTTTTATGTTCTCTCTCACGAGACAAGTTTCAGGATATCTTTTCGCAAGATCTGCAATGCTTTCAATACAACGAACTGACTTTCCCTCTTCAGAGAGTATTTCCCACCAGCCGTCATAGTTGTCCGGAATCGCAAGTTTGGGCCCAAACGGGACAACTCGACCATTCGATCCAAAGCTAGTTGTATTGCGACCTTCTTTGAACCGCACGCACTGCGCAATAACCTTAACTCTTTTCCCACCCATTGCCCAAAAAACGATTTGGTTCAGTGATGGCGAAGAAAGAGTCGGTACTCCAACACTCATGTATTGACCTTTAATAATCTTTCCAATCTGTGGCAATTCATACTCTTTCGCGAATTCATTCAATTGATGGCTACAATCAGACCATTTCACTGCTGATAAACAAACACTTGCGTCTGAAGACATTACTGAACAATATTGAGCTCAAATTGATTATCTCTCAGTCAATCGAATGTAAATCAAATTTAATAAACACTTAATATTGTTCTCTATAAACGAAGGCCTTTAAAACAATTTAATTGAGATTTTGTTCTTAACAGAAAAATTGAAAGTTTGTTTCGCAATAGAAAACTTAAAACAATATTTCCTTCTTCTTATGGGTTCTTGTCCTGTCCCACTGGTTACGGATGCGAGCATTGCTGTCATGCGTTTCGGGTGACACCTAAAGCACTACACCTGACATAATAAAAAATAAATTTCAATGAGTTAAATGACACATTACATTCAATTTACTAGACTTGCTATATAGTTATCAATTATCTAATAATGTGTTTCAAAAGTGTTCAAATTTTCCAAGAAATTACAACAAACTATTGCAGAAATACATCTCTTTTTCAATGTTAATGTAATAAATGTTCGTTCAGTACATTTAACGTTATTTCAGATTAATATCAAGTTTTGATAAAATGGAAAAATTTTCATTTTTTATTTTAAAAATATGAAATTATAGATTCATAAGCTATGATGAATCGCAGCAATTAATGCTCTGAATTGACGCGATTTTATTGAAGTGTAATTTTTTCAGGTAAACATTTTAATTAGTGCTAATGTAAAGTTTTAAAAGTTTTGAGTATTTAAACTATAATTGGAGGGAAAATTTGGGACAAACATTTAAATATAGTTAAAATAATATACGCTTACCTCATATTATTTTTTATATCGCGTGTAAAGTCTCAGTTAAGCTTTTGAAACATAAAATCACTTTTTTGAACGAAAAATTCCTTTTAAATTCAAATATTTCACTGCTGTTGAACTTAAAAAGTAAATATCAAGCACTCCTTTTCACTGAATAATTTATTTGAAAAACGATTTGATAAAAGTTAGAGTTTGTGATGAACTTGAAAGCGAAGAAGAACTTATTTTGAAGCAGGAATAATATTTAGCGACAAATAAATAGGTAGAGTTGTTGAGAGGATTTGAATAAATAAAGTCAATGTATTTTTATAATTAGATTTGAATTGAAAGAGCCATCAAAGGTCAACAATGCAAGTGATGCATTGAAATAAAGAGCAATAGATAGGAATATAACAATGCATATGAACTCATATAAACTTTAGTATCATAGCGAATGAATGGTCAACACGGGAAACAGCTGATGTTGCATAACAATTATGAACACAATTTATTCACTTGAACTTTTTCTGAAATAGTATAGTATTAGTGTTTAGATAGATAGTCATAGACAGGTTCACTCGCCGCAAAGGCTCCCACCTGAATGGCTCCACTCATATTCAGTTGTTTGGAGTAATACTATGGGAGAAATGGTGATGTCAGACAAAGTTTTCTACCTTTTCCCTAAGTTGCTAAGACTTGCTAAGCTTGTCTACAAATAATAATCAGAAAGCTCGACCTTCTTCTGTTCAAGAACTGGTTATGGCAGCGCTCTAGCATTGCCTCCACGCTAGCATTACGATCAATGTCGTGCTCCACTCTTTCTTTCAACTTTCGCGTTTCATTTCAGACTGTTCACTGACATTTGCATTCAGTCAGATAGGAATCCATACATGCATTCATGTAAATAATTTCAAAATTCTTCATTCAATTCAATACTAGAATTAATTCTTTATCACTATTCCATATATAAGGCTATTCTGACTGAGTATTAAAAAAGTGAAGAGATAGAGAGGGGAGAGAGAGAGAGAGAGAGAGAGAGAGAGAGAGAGAGAGATTCGCGTCACCCTTTCATCAAAATTACGTGAATATAAACTATTTCAAGATTGAAAGTCGTTAATGATTTATTTGAGGTTTCTCCTGCTGCCCACTTTACCTATATTATATTCTTCATTGTCACTGAGCTTCGCATTCTATTTGTCAATTTTTTATGGGGTTTGATTACTTTTATCTTTGCATTATTATAGATTTTTTCTAAAAATTGTTTCATCTTATTATTTTTGGAAAATTTCTGACTTTAAACATACTGCTTATATAAATGGTTTCAACTCAAAAGATGGTTCAAATGTATCAAAATCAGTTATTAAGTAATTCAAGTTTCTATAATAAGATACACAATTTTTGGCTTGAGGGCTAAGTGTTAAAAAAACATCTAATTATTAGGGTTTAAATATTTTTCTTATTTTGATTTTATTTTGATTTTATTTTATAAGATTTAATAATGAGAAGTGCAGTCAATTTAGAGTCAATTTAGTGGCTAATAAGTTATATGTGTTGATGAAATGTAAGGCATAACTGGTTTGTAACTTAATGTATGCATTAATGGGTACATTAATTCCAAACGCAAAAACTGTCATCAGTACTCATTGCAAATTGCAATCAAAAAGTTCTCTACCAATCATTGACACACCCAAACAACAATTCATATTTTAACTAATATTTACCGCCCAAATCTTCAACACAAAAATTGCAAGTTAACGACTTACAGGAATGTATTTTTTATAAAGTCAAATAACTATTCAAGTTTCTTATATTCAAGTATTTAAAGTATTATCGATTAATGTTTGCACTCTCTAAAACCCAACAATTATTGTTGCTCTATAGACTTCAAAGTTTCTTTGGATTGCGCATAAAATCAAAATTACTATTTAAGTTCAAAAATTAAACCAAAGAATGCTATAAATTTCTCCACGTTTCAGAATCTATCCAAAATCAAGTTTTTATCGTTTAAAATCAACAATAATTAATCGAAATCGAGTGAATTTTTCATTTTTTTTAAAGGTTTGCTCTAAGCTTTCAAATAAATTTTACGACTTTTTATTACTGAAAAGACAAGTGAATCAATTATAAAATTTCTGACCTGTCGTAAAAAGCTTATATTTGATCAAATACTTCCATGCTTTAGAGTATTCGATATGAAAAAAGTCGATAAAGTTTAATGATTTGGGAAAATGATCTGATTATTATCATATAAATCATAGAATACAGTACAATATTAAAGAGACTGTAAATTCTGAATTTTTTAGAGCTATTTATAAACTTAAATAAAATTGAATCCTGTTATTCAGGATTTAAGCATTGGCTGAATTAAATTTGAAGATATATCAATATTTGTAATTTGACATTGAAATGATATTTGTATTAATTCTGATAAATAAAAAAACAAATTATTGAATCTGATATGAATCATAATTATTATAATAATGTTGAAGAAATCGTGCAAAGCTAAGCATATTTCATGCAAATACAATCAAAATTTGTATTCAATTATTTGATTTTTTACTTTCAAAATCTATGAGTGCATTCTTCGCTTAATTATTCAAGAATCTAATATTAATCTGTTTAAAAAACGTGTTGTAGTCCTGATGTTAAATTCTTTCAAAAGATTCATCATATATTTAAAAGAAACGGCAAAATGTCCATGAAATTTGTTAAACCATTTACATTAAATGTTCAAATATAAAGATTAAACTAGTGTTGTATACCATTGATTAACCTTTTAATGTAGTGAATGTACAATAATTGATAATCGATTTTACGAAAAATTCTAAAATTATTTTCAAAATTATTTTGAAACCCAATTTTAACAATTCTGAGCAATTTTTAATAAACTTTATGTGGAATTTAAGAAAACATTATAAATGAAACTAATTATGAATAAGAAGTAGAACTTTATAAAAATTTGAAAAATGAATATAAAATAGAAGAAATGATTAAAATGAAAATGAAGTGATAAATTACAACACTAGTTGTGCAATAAATAAAATGCATTCATTCTAGCTTATATCCGACTATATTAATAAGTCTTTCCTGCAGAGGATCAGCTTTTTCATCAGTCAATGTACAACTTGTTTGAGCCGTAGCAACAAAAAAATAAAAAAATTGTCTGATGGGAGAGGAGCAAAACAAAGAAAAGAAGAAATTAAAATGCACCCCTCATCCCATTCATATAAGGTCGTGCTGCATGATTCCTAATACTCCCTGACCGCCTGGTGAATGACCTTTGAGTTAAAAGCTCAGAGGTGTTGCTTCACTCTTACATATTTTAGAGGAAAAGTGACATATGCTATAATGCAGTACAACAAACACACCTCAAATATACAATACTAAGGAATAAATCTAACATTGCGGGAGATCTTTACTTAAGGAATAGCTTTTTTCAATATTACTTTTAGACAATTATTTCAACAAATATTTAAGCAAATTTTCGTTTATTTTAATTAATAAAACTGCGAATTATTCCTGATTCTAATCGAAAAAGAGTTCAAAATAATGTAAAATATTAATGAGCAAAACAAATCGGATGATCACTTGGGAAAAATAAAATATCAGAAGGACTCGTTTGAGATTTCACTTTCTTTTAGAGTTTGCGATGGAATGGGGGGTTCACTTGCCTTCTCATATCTGATCAGCTCATCTATGGTTAAGTTGAATGACCCGTAAGTTGCATGCAAAGGGCGTGTGTGACGTCCAGGTCCAAGACATGAAAGCATAAGAACCAGAAATGTTTTAATATAATATGGGTAATACGATCTTTGACCTTGGCTTTTATCTTTAACTTTTGCACAACTCAAAGGCTTCGATGCCATATATTCATCATTTAGACATTCATGCCTTTAATACCATTTTATAACCGTAATTCATTGACGCAAAACCTTATGGTTTACACCCAGGAAGCAAATAAATACATTCATTTTTCTTTCATTTATAATTAACTACAGTTTCATCAATAATAGAGTATCAGAGCTATTGCTTTGTATTCAAAAAATATTCATTATTTCACTACATGTATATTTTTAAGAATCAATTGAAGAAAAATTGTTTTGCAAATGCATTTATTTTACTGGAAAATTGCTTAAACTTTGACTTAAAAGTATAGATGACTTTGAGTTTGAAATAATTCCCAGAATATACATAAATAGCATTGAGTCCCCGTAAGCTTTCCTTTTATTTTCTAACGTATTCTCACAAACACTGTTATTAGTTAGAGAAGATTTTTACATTGCAATAATACAGGTAATATTACGACAGTCCAACAGCAGATTTACAAAGTGGTGTTTTAGGGGGAGTTAACTGATCTGCAAGTTTGAGAATAACGGTCAAAACTCGTGATTTTAATGCTAAATGCAATGGAGTCAAATATGCACAAAGGCTTCACTGTAGTAAGATTTTAGTGCTCTTTTCAATTAGTTCAAATATAGTTCAAATTTTCGGTTTAATTAATTTAACCCCAAAATTATCAAATTTGAGGATTTAAGTAAAATTTTGCAGTTTTTTTAGAAATATCACAAAATTTGTCAAATGAATCCAATGATTTTGATACTATTTGATTTTAAGAAAGTCAATGCTATGCCTCACCCTTAGGCATTGGACCTTTGATTGTTATATCATTCTTGAGGTGTTACATGTAAATGCAATAATAGCTATATATTGCTTAAATACAACTATTTATTTATTCGATAGTTGATCAAATTCCGGAACGAGATTTAGAAGCACAAAACGTATCCAATCTATTAATTCATTTATTCCTAAAATTAGCATTACTTGTTTACAAGACAAAAGTTTGTAAGTTCTAAGTTTATAAGACAAAATGTTACAGTTGAAGCCTAATGTATAATTAATTATTCATTCCTAATGATGGTTGTGATACAAGAAATTTTGTTGATTGTGCTAAAAGTGTGAAGACTTTATCACTCTAATTATGTACTGGTATAAGCTATTGAATTCAAAATAAGTTTTCATATTGTAAAAGAGTTAGAAAGTTATACTAATGGACAAATTTGCTTTAATTATCAATCATTGACTATAAAATTGTTATTTTGTTTGAATAAAATATTAATATTATTTATTTAAGAGATGTTTTTTGAATTCGATGCTAATTCTCTTTCTCGGGGGTCGTGAGCACGTGCTCTTCACCGAAGAAATTCAGACACTCAGAGAATCTGCATCATTGCCCATTTTCATAATATTTTAACAATAAGTATAGAATAAATTTAACTTTTATTGAATAAATGAGACAATTCTATGTGAAAATAGTATCACTATAAGTTTGAATTTTTTTGTTGAAAACTCAATAGCACTGAATTACTATTAATGTTAATAAAAGAAATATAGTTAAATTTTTGAATAAATAATTGAATTTTGAAACATTGAAATAAATTTTTAATTGAGTATAGTTTTCATGATTTATCCGATCTTATTCATCAAATTAGAATTATAATCATTACGCTACAAATTTATCGTTTTTATTGATTCAATTTTAAACTTGAGACGAAATTTCTAAAGTTCATTTGATATTTTAATAAGATTTTAAACTACTCATGCATTGATAAAATATATAACCAAAGCCTGCTTAGATGCTCTGTAATGAGAATACTGATGATGTTCTTTTGAACCACTTTATGAAAGGGATTTATTACTTTTAAATATCTTTTTTCATTAGATTTCGATATAAACCGATCAAACGTTATGAATGATAAGTAATTTTTTCATATTTTTTCATTATTAATTTTGATTTTATTTTCTTGGACTCAATTAGTTTTCGTAGAATATGTTTTACAATTTAAAACTTATGCAATCGAAAACTTTAGCTTTTAAAATAAGTTGGTTTTTGCGTAAATTTTGAATTCCAAATAATACGCCTACAATTCAATTGACTTATTTGTGCCAGCATTTAATCATTTTGAGATTTGTGAATTAGTTTTTAAATATTATGAGAAAATTCAGTACTTTTTGCTAATAAATAAAAAAACTGATACAATATATTAAATCCGATTGCGTTTCATTTTTAGAGAATCTTCCCTTTGGAATATTTTTCTGCCAATGCCTGTAAACTTAAAATCATCTTTTTTTCACTGACCTTAAAATGTCATTTTGATACCAATAGCAAACTAAATCTTATCTAAATTTTGTAAAATGTTAATGGATTCATCATATCCTTATGATGCTCTTAGTTTTACAAAATGAGGATATGATCAATAATACACATTAATTGCAGTAATTAAAGCATTAAACGGTCTTAATTGAGTTGAATAAGAATTTTAAAAATTTATTCATCATAAAAATAAATTAAGTAATAATTAATTCTGAACTTTACATATGTATTACTATTGTTGTATATAATTTAGTTTTGATTTAGTAATAATTGATTCAATTTTGCTGACCAGGAAATGTAGAAGTATTGTATTGCGTGCAAATGTCAAACTAACTTATGAGATAACTTATGAGATAACTTATATCTTCACTTATGCTTAACTTCATAACTAAGTTTGGTCAGCACAGAAGTCCATTCCCCTACTCATTCACGTTAGAAAAGACCACTTATAAAAATAAATTACTTGTAAATATCAAGACAAATAGTGAGAATAATTGTTTTATGCATTATCCGCCACTGAAAGTACGACTAATTAAAAACTTAGAGTCAGTGAACTATTAAACAGTCTTTGCTTTCTGTTTTTTCTATTTAACAGATGTGAAGGTGAAGGGCATTGTAGTTGGGATTACAGAATATAGTTTTATATTGAGAAAGCTTTCAGTAAGAGCTTGAAGCCATCTGCGTGTGTGTATCTATTTGGGTGCAGACTTGAAATATATATACATTATAGAAAAGTACATTGATCTTACACCACAATTATAAGTGGGGGTCAAAATGGATTTACGTCTCATATTGCTTTTAATGTATTACTGTTTAACGTGCGCAACAACTACTAAACTTAATGCAGTTAAACTCATCTAAGCTTTCAACGTTATACAATTGTAGAAAAGACCAAGTTTTAGACTACCGTTATAAAAATGTTTATCTATACAAGTTGTCATGCAATATTATCACAAACAGTTGTCAAAATG
>JAQFXV010000610.1:0-20070 GCA_034694065.1 Camisia spinifer
ACTAAAAATAGATCTGAAAAATGAATGATTGATAAGACAGTTTTGATAGTAAAATAGTTAGAAAAACCTAAAGTTCTGACTTTGATTCTTAGTTAACTTATTTTAAAATTAAATTCAATAAAGGTTTCAAAAGTGCTGTCAACAATATTTTTAATTCATAAAATGAATTTCTATTCATGTTATTATTATAAACGGTTATAAGTTATGTGCGAATGAATGAAAAGTTTTAACATTGTTCTCAAAGTATATTTAAATGCGAGTTAAGCTTAAATTATTCCTAGAATTTGATCATAAGTTGAAGTATTAATTATGAACTCATTATTAAACTTGAGTTATAAAACTCAATTTGAATTTGAATTCAATGATCAACTCGTTTCCGGTCAAATCATGATTTTGATCACTTCTGAAACATGATTCATTCCGAGAAAAATGAGTCGAAGTATCATAAAAGTGCTTTTGAATCAGGAAAACCCCAATAAATATGTTAAAACTTTTTCATTTTAAGATAAGAGAACTTTAAAAAGTTGTTGACATTTAACAGGACTTTTGAAATAATAAGAGATTCAGAACAATAATTGATTGTGAAATACGATACTGAGAACTGATTGGATGAACAAATGCTTTAATAATAAATAAAATGCCAATAACTTGTATTTATTGTACTTTATTTGGAGTGTAATATTATGTATAAACAAATGATTCATTGGAAAGCAATCGCTAATTATTGAACTTCTATTGAATATCATATAAAGGAATCTAAAAGTTTTGAAATGAAACCATTAATAGCATTGAATGCAAACTGAAAGCTAGCATTTCGTGTAGTTTTGATTTGACTTTCAAAGCCTTCTCTAGTATTCGAGAGTTGTTTAAAACTTAAAAATTAATCTATAAGTTCTATATTTGATTAAATAAACAAATGGCTTATGAATTGAATAGTCCATTAAATAGCGAAAAATTAGCAAAAATTGATAGAATGCTGAATGAATCGCATCGAAAAAATTATCGTATAGTTCAAGAGAACGGTCAGCGCCTTTACGGACCCCCTATTGATAGTTCCCTTGCATTACCTCAAAGAGGATGTGAAATATTTATAGGAAGACTACCCCGTGATTGCTATGAAGACGAATTGGTTCCGATGTTTGAAAGAATTGGAACCATATATCAAATGCGTCTAATGATGGACTTCAGTGGCACTAATCGTGGGTACGCTTTTCTCAAATACACGAATCCAATCGATGCCAAAACTGCGGAACAAAGTCTCGATGGAAGTGATGTACGTATTGGACACTCCATTGGGGTTATGCTCTCGTGGGATAACAGGAGACTCTTTATCGGAGGAATTCCTAAGAGTAAAAACAAGCGACAGATTTTGACGGAAATGAGAAGAGTAACCGATAAAGTGAAAGATGTAATCGTTTATATGTCTGTCTATAATAACAAAAATCGTGGCTTTGCTTTCGTTGAATATGAGAGTCATTACGCGGCGGCAATGGCTAAGAGACGAATGGCTTCCGGTTTCAAACTATGGATTAATCATGAAGTTCGGGTCGATTGGGCTGATCCTGAACCTGAAATTGACGAACAAACTATGTCTAAAGTGAGTACAGGTTTAAAACTTTGGTTACACATAAATTACTGTTTTATTTATTAATTATTTGTTGACTATTATAATAGGTTCAGATATTACATGTCCGTAATTTAGCTATCAATGAAGGCGAGGATCAACTCAAGGAATTGTTTAGTTTCGATAACTTACATGTCGAACGAGTTAAAAAGATACGCGATTTCGCTTTTATTCACTACGAAACGAGAGAAGACGCGGAAAAAGCTCTTAAGATAACGCATTGTAAGTCATAAAAGCTATTCTATAAGAGTATAATCAAATGTTTTTTTCGTTATTAAGCGAAAGCGTTCGCAAAGAATTATCCAAATTATAATCAGCTACAAGTTTCGTGGGCTCGACCGCAAAAGTCGAATAAATTATCGAATTCAAAGAAACGATCGATTTCTTCCGCATCGTCTACTAATTTACTGACCTCTCAAATGACTCCGGCATCAAATCAAATGTTAATGCCTTCGACACCTCTTAGTTTGACTCAATCTTTGAATGATTATCAGTTACAATGCTATCCGAATAGTCCAATCTCTATGTCATCAATGTTTCCGATTAAGTATGATATTGTTAATGAAGATAAAAGTTCTCAAAATCTTTTTCTTGTATGGGTTCCTCTTATTTGGAATCAAAATATTAGTGAAAAAGACTTATTTATTGACCACAAATTAATCTAAATATTACTCAATTATTTAATTATATCTAAAACATGTTATTAACTTATTATTAAAGATAATTTATTACAATAATCATACAAATTGATGAATAATTGATTAGAATTTATATAAATGAAGAATAAAGTTTCTAATTATATCTCTTCTTCCAATAGCTTACATACCATACATTCCAATACAACCCAATACACTCATATATATACTAATCCAGATGTGATGCGAAACAACAATAATAGCCAAGGAATACCTCAAACCCCAATTTATACCATATATTATCAATAAGTTTTGGTATTCATATCAGCTATTTATGACCATTTCGTTATCACCTCATATTTAATCCTATTTCAAACATTTTCACTGTTATTACTTTTGTTATGTGTTCTTTTTTTCAATTTAATTCAAACTAAACTTAAATTTATATTTCTAGTTAAGTACAAACATCTGTTAGTGTTTATTAATATTTCTTTAAATATATCATTCAATTTTGTTCAATATTTTGCTTAATAAATACATATTATATATAATAAATAAAATATTTTTGAGAATATACTTCAAAATAAGTTTATTTAATATTAAGTTCAACAAAAAGTACAGAACATTATCAAAATAGAAGCACTTTATTATTAGTTAATTATCGACGAGATATTATGCATCAGTTTATTAAGAGATAGTTCTGTATAACAAATAATATAATTGTATTCATCATAAACCTCAGTCTTCTGTCTCTCTTAAGAGTTTCAACAGAAAGACGTCATAAAAAGTTATCTTCAAATTATAAATTTTATTGAAGATCACAATTTTTAGATGAAGTTTTACTATTATTGCCATTCAATTGATTATTAATAGCATTATTAGTATCACTATTTCCCGTATTTTCGAGTCTCTCCAACATTTCGGAAGATAATTCTTTTTGAAATAAAGAAAATAATTATAACTTATGATTATTGCTATCAAACTTGGATTAAAATTTTAAACTTACGTTCTTTCGGAATAAATTTGAGAGTATCTGAAAATATTCAAAATCTAGATTTTTCATTTGGCCCGTCTTTTAGAAATTCATGACCCAAACCATTGCCACACTTTCCACATTTGACCTTCAATTTAAAATTAATTTAATTAATCTATAATTATTTCCATTTTCTCTTTAAACAAATCCGAAATAATATGAATTTTAATTTAATCATTAAAAGAGATCAAATTATGAGAAATTAATTGTAAATTTTTGAGTTAGAAAAAAGTTCAATAATGTAATAAAAGAATTGATAAATTAATAAAAGTTATACTTTATATGCCATTCTTGTGACAAAATCTTCTCCTGTTTCTGCCTCTTTTGCGACACTATCAGAATGTATAGTTTCAGAGAATGCGGGCCAAGGACTCAATCGGACAATAAGTTAATATTAATTATATTCAACTAATTAAATGTTTGAGACATTAACTCATATAATGAATAATACCTGTGGTGTTCAAACTTTGTTCGCGAAGAAAACAATTCATAATCACATTGAACACAAACGTAAATACCTTTAAACAAAACATTTTGAATTAGTTTACAATATATTTGATTTAAAAACATCAAAACTAAAGCTTTTAAAAAGTTTAGAATTCCCTAAAACTTAAACTTAAGTTCAAATAATTTGCTTTAAATTCAAGTTTAACACACATTCCATTGAAATTTCTTCTAAAGTTAGAATAGTTTTAATGCTATTCAACAGAAATAATTCTTATGTGTCTTTAAACATATGGAACAAAATGTATTATCAATAATAACATTAAATTAATTTTAATGAATTTTCTAACTTAAACCTAAATACAAAATAATTGAATGTTAAATATTAACATATTATAGATGTTTGTAAATGTGATAAATAAATAATACCTGATTTCCAATTGTCTTTATAATACTCTTCGGTTCTCCAACTGCAGAAAGACATCGATTACTCACTTTATTATTAGTTAATTAAGTATTTAAGTTATTGATAGTTATTTTTCAGCTCTATTTCAATTCACAAAGACAGAAATAACTCCTATTGTTAAATAATACTATTTTTATCACGCAAAAGGAAATTACAGGCAATAAAAATCCTTTATTCCTAGAAATTGAGTCAATTATGCAATAATTTTAACATTAATTGTCATTAACTAATGCGCAAAACTATACAGATTTAACCTTAAGTTTATGATATTATGCATTTCAAAATTCATCAAATATTGGCATTCAAAATATATAGAGATGTGAACGCATTTCTAATAATTCAAGTTTTTCTCTCAAAAATATTCAATTTATTTCATTTCATCAAATTCTTTGGATTATCAATTTCTTTATCTTTATTCAAATCTTAAAATCAATTTTCATTTCAAACCTTCAGTTTATAAACTATTAATAAAAAGTCTAAAATATATGTAAACATCTCTACTATTATAGAAACAGATTTTATTTTGATTTCATAATAAATTGCAAATATTTACTGATTGATAACATTTGTTTACAAATAAGTTTATAATTTCAAAAATTGAGTAAAAATTATAAATTATTAACCTGTTTAATAAAATAAAAAATAAATAACCTATAAAATAATATAATGAATGAATTTAATGAAAATGTGTCACAAATTAATATGAATTCGTCTTCAATTATCGATTTAAAGGCAGAATTATATCGAAAAAAAGAAGATTTTCATTTGAAAAAATTATCTCAAACTCAACAACAATTTGTTAATAATGACAATAATTTATATTTAATTAATAGTAATGTTGATAATAAGTATAAATTGGGAAAAAGAATTCGCGAAAAAGCGGCCAAAAGTGGACTCAAATTCAATGATAAAAATAAAAGTGATATTAATTTAGAAGAAATTAATGATAAACTAAATGAAGAAAAATTAGAAGAAGAAAAAGCTTTGAAGAAATCGAGAGAAATGTTGGAAAAGAAATCAAAATTATACGAAAAAATGACGAATAATATTGAGTTATGTCTTAATAAAGATGACGAAGAAATTGATGACAGAATTCTTGTTAATTTTGAACAAAAAGCTCTTCAAAAACAAGTTAAAGAAAAAAACGATTCGATGAAAAAAAGTGAAAATATTAATGATTTGAATGAAAGTGAAAGTGAAGAAAAATGGACTGAATTTGTAGACTCTTTGGGCAGAAGTAGAAAATGTTTGGAAAAAGATTTGCAACACTTTAAAGAAATGGATCGAAAAACGTTTCAAAACTATCATTCAGTTAATGATAACAAAAGTAGTACTAATTCAGTGTCCGATCTCTCAAATGTCTCATCAGTTCCTCATTTATCTCGAAATAATGAACTCTTAAGTAATGATTTGAACCGAGAATTAGATCGACGCGAATGGGAAACAATGGCTTCGATGCAAATGAATCGTGAATCTGATGGACAACAGAGTGAAGAAAGTATTCATTACCAGAACATACAGTTCAATGAGATTCGTGATCACGGAGTGGCTTATTATTCATTCTCAAAAGATAGTCATCAAAGAGAAGAACAAATGGATTTATTAAATAATTTACGACAACAGACAAAAAATCAAAAAATAGCGAAACAAAAATTGAAACAAAAGCGCAAAGTTTTAATGCGTGAAAGACTCACAAAAATAGCTCAACGAAAAGGTATTTCTATTGATTTTCCGCAATCGAGTGATAGTGAAGAAGAGACAGAACCCGAAGAGCCTGAAGAAAAGCCATTAAAAGAGAAACCGATTAGTGTTCGCGAATGGGATGTCGGGAAAGAGGATTTGTTATTAGAGTTACCGAAGTCTAAATCTAATACAAATAGTAATAATTATTTCCAACAGATGAGAGCTGATAGAAATCCTGATTTTGCTCCGCCTTTGAGTTATAATAAAAATCAATTTAGATCTAATTCTAACGATAATAGAAATCATTTTAAAAGTCAACGAATTCCTGAAAAAGTCGTAAATATTAACAATAAAAATGATAAATTATTTGATAACATAAAAAGTCCATCATTTTCTCCGCCAAAACCTGATGTCAACCAAATTATAACCAATGGTTTATCATTCTTCAGAAATAACTCAAAATAACTTTTCATTTCATTATATTCTGTAACTTATTCTCAGTATTAATAAAATATAAAGCTTTGAATCTGTCGTATATTTGAATTGTAAATAACTTATTGTATAATAGCTTTTGTTAAATAAAAGGTTTGTTAACTCAGTATTAATGATGACATGTTTTCGTAAAAAAGATAATTAATCTAAAATAAAAGCGATAACATTACTGGTTATCATAGTTTAGACACACCATTGAATTGTCTAATAATAGATAACATGAAATGGATTATTACAGAAGCACTTGAGTTAATAACATAATTGCTTTCTGTTTTCCCTTTTCCTCTCGATTCGTTTCACAGTTCTATTGCTTTATTATTAACGTTTTGAACATAACTTCAGAATTTCTACAGCAGACCCAACACGAAGTCAAACGCAGAGATGAAAAACGCGGTCGAAATACTTAAAAAAATTATATATGAAGTTATATATGAAGTGCTTCTAAGAAAGAAAATCCTTGAAAAAAGTTGTTTCTTAAAAAGCTAACCTATAGGTTGATCTCAATGTTAAGCATGTCTAATGCATTTCCTCATTGCCTAAAGCTATTACTGGTATAAGAAGGGGAGAGAGAATGAGGGGTCTGTTTATACATAAGGGGCGAAGAAAGAGATGGTCTTCGTATAGAGCAGTGACCCAATCGTCCCATTCGTGTACTATTCGTCGGCATTTTAGCGAAACACTGGTGAACACAACAAACAAAATACAGGCAAATACTGGCAGTAAGACTAAGGCAATGGCAATGTAGTTAACTCTCCTGCGGGACATTGTGTGAGGCTCTGCTCTCAGACTACAAATGTGTGTATGTGTGTGGTGTCAGCTTTTTATCAATATTTTCATGAAGAAGACAACTAAACTTTTTCAGTATTGACTTATCACTTATTTTAGTTTTAAAGTCAATCATATTCTCTGAGGACATGATTTAAAATGTTTTCTGAAAAGTGAATAAAAAAGTTTAGTAATGTTGATGTGTTATGTATTAGAACTTTGCACTATTGCACTACACCCTAACTTGTAATTGGAAACTAACTTTTTTATTCGCTCTTTTGTTTGTCGTTATGCTGTACATAACTTTTGTATAATACAAAAATAATATGAGACAACAGATAACTGCATATAAAGTAATATAATAGCAACTAAAGTAGAACATTCATATGGAATACTATTTTATGGTAAGTCAAGTCATTCAAGTTATTGGAATATTGTATCACTTTTTGTGACATTTCAAAAATGATTGCATATCAATAGCATATATTGCGAAATTGCAATTCAAGTATGTGTCAAACCGTATGGTTATATCTGTGACACTTCTGTTTAATATTTCTTTTGCCATAAAAAGATTATCTATAATTCTATAGTTACATAAATAATTGTTTTTATCATCAGTGAAGTATTGCAATGAGGTTTGTATAAAGAAAAGAGTTATATAAGAGATCGGGTGTGTGTTATCTCATATTTATGTTAAAAACTCATATAATATTCTTGAGATGGTTTAACTGTCATGATGTGTCTCTTCACACCTCACTTTTCCAGATGCCATCTGTACTCAATTATATTTTGTTTTGACTCTTCTATTAAACTTGTGTGAAAGATATAATATATAAAGCTATTACTAAAGAAATTTAGCGAATGTGAGACTCGATCTTAGAGTATGTTAGACTCTGGTTAGACTATATGAGACTTGAAGGATAAATGTTAGAGCGAATATAGAGTAAAAAAGGAGAGAGAAATCGATATGAAAGAGCATGCGGGCAAAAGATGAGCAAATGTTGGTCCTGAGCCACAAAATAAAAATTAGTTGACATTTAGGGCTCAATCATATAAGTTTGTAGCACAATGTGATTGTGAGAATACATTAATAGATTAGTAGTGAGAATTAACTTCCGATGTAAATCAAAATATGGAACACTGGGGTGTTTGGGACTGGACTAAGTTTATTTGTTGCAATCATAGGTATTAAATACAATTTAGTTTGTTGTTAAACTATTGGCATTTTTCATTTCTTGATCCAAACATAAGATTTATTATTTTAATTGTAAATTAGCATAATTAGTAACATTGCTATAATTCTTATATTAAGGCCTATTGAATCTGGAGAGGGTATTACCGGTTATCAACAGTCAAAGAATGTAAACGGTCAGAACTTCCAAGACATTACTGTCAATACTCCAGCACATTATCACGACAATTATCAATACTATTATGCGGATGATTCTGTCGGTTATATTCCAATCAATGTAGACGTCAATAACCAAAACATTATGGACGGATTGAGATTACAATTATCGAAACGAAAAGGTGTTTCATTACGTTCTCCACCTGTAAGAAGATCTGATGAATCGCAGGTTACACTTCGTGGTTGGCTTTACAGACTAGAAGGCGCAGCTTTGAAACAATGGAAACGGCGCTGGTTTGTTCTCGCAGACTATTGCCTATTCTATTACAAAGGTATCAATTTTATGCATAATATGCTCTCAATTTACGTTTCATCCTATCATTTAATTCACTTAAGCCTTATTTGCATAACCGCTACTGTAAACCATTTTTTTAGCATTCTGTATAATCATTGTTAACTCACTATTAGTAAAGGTTATTGTAATACCAGTTGATGTGCAGAATATATCATACATTTCATGCAGTTCTGGTTATAACTGAGTGTTCAGTACTCTTTTCATACCATTAATTCTATTACAATAAATCAGATTTGTTTCATTCAATTTTTCTTTGGTTCAGTTTAATTAGTTTTCTTACTCTTCTACTCCTTTTTATAGATTTCTTTTCTGATTAATTTTTTTTCTCTTTCTTAACATACTTTATTATCTCCTAATTTTTTTCTATTTATTTTGACATCATTACGACTCATGACAAATACTTGTCGTTCGCATCATTACTTTGAGAATTTTTTTGATTTCTCCATAGATATGGACGAAGAAAAATTATTGGGATCACTACTACTTCCCAGCTATAAGATAACACCCTGTCTTAGTGAAGATGGAATCGCTCGCAAGTTTGCATTCAAAGCCGAGCACAACAATATGAAGACGTATTATTTTGCGGCTGATTCCAAAGAAAGTCAGACCCAATGGATGAATTCACTATCATTAGCTTCTATTATGCAGTTGACGACCGCTTTCTCCACAGTTCGTAATCAAGGCGATGGTCAAGAAGTGGTAAAGAATGATGATGAAGAGGAGGAGTCCGGCTTTGCGTCGTACCAATCCCGGCGATCCAATTCTGGTGCAATCAATACATCTTCATATGAGCCTAAAATAGGTTCAGATGATAAATATCCCGGTTCTTACAATTCGGTCGGTCTCCCAATAGTCTATCAGCAAAACATGCAGAGACCTATTCAAAGGTCACACTATGTTAACGCTCCTCCAAAGCCAAAGCGTCAATATTATGATAATTCGGATCTCTATGTGATTCCTCCGTCAGCGCAATATCACAATCATTCTCACGCAACGCCTGACTTAATAGCACACGATTCATATAATAGTAATTATTTGCCATCAAATTATTACACTCAGACTCATTCATACCCATACGATCCCTCTTCACCTCAATATCGTTTACCACTTCCGAGTCAGAACAGATTCTCAAGACTGCCACAGAGACCACATTCCGCTGACTTTCTTGAACGCGATCAGGACGAAGACGAGGAAGAAGAAGAATATCCAAAGATGGTCACACCAAATACATATAATGGCACCGCAAGAACTGATGATTATTACCCGACATCTCCATCTTCCGAACCTCCAAAGATAATGCCGATTCGGCCCAAATCCAGTCTCGAGAGATATGATCCCTATTCACGTTTTTATTACGAACAAACCAATTATGGTCTTTATCCTAATTCTGGTACAAAAGAGCCCCGACCCTGGTCTGACTTTTTAGTTACAGCCAATAACATGGCTTCCCCACAAAGCGATAATCAATTAAATAACGGCAATTATCCTCCATTATCGTCAGCTCATTTACCTCATTATCATTCTTCTAATGCTAACTATCAATTAGATGCAGAAACTCCTCGAAACTATCAAAGAGAAGAAAGTTTGCAACGATTGCTTGAATGGAAGCAACGCATGCTTCAGTCGCCGCTCAATAAGAGGAATTGGTCACAACATCAACAAATTTCACCGCTAAGTACAAAACCTGAACTGCCCTCAAGACCACCATTACCTGAAGAATATAGATCTAAATTCACAATTAAGGACGCGTTGAAAGCTCCACAATATACTCAAAGAGAAAGATCTAAAAGTTCTGGAGATGGAAGTGATTTCCCAACTCTTAATAATGATGACTTGCAATCGCCCCAAAAGAATGTTTCGGTGAACTATTCATCTGATGATGAAGGTATGTCTTATCTATTTTCTATATTTTAATCTATTTTTTCTATTTCATGTGTTTGTCTCTCTCATAATGTTTGAAATTTTTCAATTTTAAAAACTAACAAAACATCATTGAATGTTGAAAAATAACATTTGAAATGCAATAAAAACTACATAACTATGTTTGCTGTAAAACACTTATAAACGGGTGATCTTAAAAATATGTGAATTGTTTACTTAAAGGTAAAACTAACTCAATCTAAGGCTCATAATGTCTGGACTAACAAACAAAATATTTCTTAACTTAAACGACTCGTTGTTGTCATTTGTTATTAACAATCAATAACTTCAAACTCAAGGACTAACAAAAACTCTTGATTTCTGTAACATTTGCTTAAATGATTAAAATTTGAATTTTCCCGAAAAGCTGAACTGCCATACACTCAAAGAACAAATGATACAAAAGGCCGGACAACACCTGATTATATTAATATTGATTCTTTCATAAAAGATAAAGATAGAGAGTCTGATCTCGATATAAGTAAAGAGGATTACTATAAGGCGTCGACAATGTTTTACCAACGATTCTCTCAATCGGGTCGTGAAAGTATTCTAATGAGTCCAATAAGTTTTAATGAGTCCAACAATAGTAAAAATAATGATAGTATTGGACAAACTTTTACAAAACAAGATTGGGGTGATGTCGGACTCCCAGTTCCAGATCAGGCATCTCTTGCAAGAACTGCTTCTCGAAGAAGCTTAAAGAGAGTCAATACACCTTCGATTGAACTAAAAAAACAAGCGATCGATTGTCTCAAATCTGATATAAAGCTTGAAAAACGTGAAGACGGCGATGGAGTCGACGAAAATTCTGTAAAAAATTTATTAAAAACATTCAATGAGAATGAAAATAAAGATTTGAAATTGAATTTGAATCAAAGTGAAACTCAAAGTTTTAGTGGAGATGTTTTGGTTTCAAATAAACCAAATTTTGTTTTTCGATCTGAAGTATCAAAATCATTATTGAATAGTAATTTTTATTCGAAAAGTTATGTAAGTGATAGTGAAATACTTGATAATAATTCAGCGGCTGATGACGAGACCAACACTACTAGATCTGCACCAATAATGTTGTCACCTCTTTCTTGCGTTTTGGCTGATCTGAGACGAACTGCTGATGTTCGTAAAGAAAGACTATATTCGTTATCACGAAGTCAGTCATCGATGACTAAACTCAAAGTCGATGAAGTTATTGTAACAAAAGGTGCGCTTCAGTTACTGGACAACAACAATACTCCAAACATTGAA
This sequence comes from Camisia spinifer, assembly GCA_034694065.1. NCBI lineage: Eukaryota > Metazoa > Arthropoda > Arachnida > Sarcoptiformes > Camisiidae > Camisia > Camisia spinifer. The sequence goes on from JAQFXV010000610.1 coordinate 12,014, forward strand.
AGACAGGTCGTTGAACAGTCAGAATATCTGAATATGAATAAAGCTACAAAAGATGAAGACGAATACGTGGCTATGAATGGAGAAGAGTTAGAGAAAGAAAGTGATGCAGCGGATGATGCAGACGATGAGGCGAGTCGTGATTTCGATACAATTAACTATCAATCGGATGTCATCATTGAAAATGACATCAAATTCAAGACGGGCTGTAAAGTCAGAACTTATAAGAAACCGCGTCCAGAACCAGTGCCAACCATTGCCAATACATATCAGCATTTGTCTCATATCGATAAAGAGTTACTGAATCCAAATCCCGCTTATGAAGCGTTTGACGAAATACGTGTTGGAACTGATACTGAAGCCAAAAGTGTTAGCATTGAAGCTAATAATGATAGTTTTGATAAACAAAGATCTCCAAACGCTCCTTATTATTACTCAGACTTATTATCTGAAGAACAACAAATCGCATTACAAGAAAGACTGGCCGCCTGTCAAAGTGGTTCTCCTCCGCCTCTATTATCTCGTTGTAATGCTTTGAATAATACTCGATTTTTGGGAACCACTTCCTTACAAAAATTAGATATCGGAAAGAGAGTTAATATTATTGTTAACTCTATAAAAAATGATTCATCGGTTTCATTGAACAATGCAGTCATTCAGACAGATAGTATTGAAAGTTCTTTGAAATCAATGATTTTGCCAAATGTTTCAAAGTTTTTAGACTCAGAACGCAATAAATACGAAGCGGGACATACTCTCAAAAAAGTATCTGAAAGTGATAAAACATTTTCTTATATGAAGAGATGTATGACACCTGACATGAGCCAATTCAAGACTAAATTAGATCTAGAATTTCAGACTCAAAGTTCTTTATTAGAAAATACAATTTCTTCTAAAAGAAGGTCGAAATCTCTCGAAGGATTAGTTGATCAGCAAAACAAACATATTTATGAAAATTTAGGCCAACAGTCGATCAATGGAAACGACACTTATTTTAGTGATAACGACAATAATTTATCTGATGATGATTTTATGGGAACAGAAGTACTCAGAAGAGTAAGTAAACGACATTTCGGATCAAAATCATCGCCAAAAAGTCAACACAAAGTGCCATTAGTCGAAAGTTTGGAGAAAAGTTACGATGATTTTACAGAAACAGATTCTGATTTAAGTTCTTTGATTGAGTTATCAATAGGTGAGAATCAAACGCTTGAGAGACAGAAATCATAAAAAATTGCTGAATTTTGAACTAAAATAACATTAATCTATCGATAAGTTTTAGAATAAATGTATTGAATGATGATATGATATAAGTTATAATTGATTGTTAAATGTTTTTAGACTCAGTTTCTGGTCCTATAATGGCTGAGAAAGTGAGAAAACGTCGTTCTTCTCATAAGCGTCGCTCAAAAGATGATTTGAACGTTTCTGATTCAGAGATACATAAGTCAACTTTGATAACCAAACCTATGCACGTAAAGCCTAAGTCATTACGAGACTCAAAGTCTTCACGTCTTTGTGTATCAACTGGTGATTTACTCGGAAAATCTCATGAAGAATTAGTATTATTGCTCATTCAATTGAGACGAACACAGTCTCAATTGGCCAAAAATTGTGATCAATTGAGACTTCAAATGGAAGGCGAAGAGAAAATGATTGAAATCGAACCACACAAAAGAGATGAACATAAAGTTAAGTACAGAGAACTTCGCGAACGATTAGCTGAATATGAAAAACAATATGAAATACAATTTCCTTTGATAAATACCGTCGACAATATGGTTAAACTTAATAATCCGCTAACCAGTGAAGATATCAGTGATAACAGAGCAAAAGCTGCCTCTACTTCAGTATTAGATCAGGTTTCACTTGAAGAAGAGACCAGTCATTTATCTGCTTTACAACAAGACAAAGAAATTCTAGAAAGAACTTTAGAAGGAGTAAAGAGTAAAGTTGCAAAAATAGGAACAGAATCGGGACCAGTTGTGAATTTGGAAAAACTTAAGAAACAGCAGAGAATGATTGAGGGAGAGCTCAATAGAGTGAGGGGTTTATTAACACATTCTGCAAAAAGATTAGAAGAAAAGGCGGCAGAAAATGCTCAGATGGAACACGACGTTCTCATGGCTAAGAATAAGCTGAAACAGGTGTTGGCCAATGAACACGAGGCACTTGAATCTAATAGAGCTTCAACTCTTGAGGCAGAATTGGCTCATATTAATCAAGTTATCGATGATTTGCATAATAGAAGAGTTGAATTGAATGCTGCCATCGATAACTTGAAGGTAACCGATAAAAAGCGTGAAGTGGTCAGAGCCAGCCCTACAGGTTTGGCCGGTTCTATACCATTGCCCGGAAAAAAGAGAATAACTACCAGTTATATGGAAACAGATCTCGACTCTATGGACACAAGAGATTTAGCTCATTGTCCCAGAAATTCTGGATCTGAAGGCGAAGACACTCCACTTTATGAGAATTTAGAAACTAATAATCCGGTGAATAATGAGATGTTTATGTGTCAGTTTCAACCTAATGATGATCTTCTCTCTGGCAATAATGAAGACATTATTGATGAACAAATGAAACAATTCTATGGTATAATACCCGGCCCTCAAAACCCAAAGGAAATTAAAACTGTCAGAATTGTTAAACGAGAGTCTGAAAGAAGACGAATTCATTTCTCAAATGGATCCACAAAAAGTGCTGATTCTTTTTGGAATCAGGAAAATGATTATACCGGTGGAGCAGTTGGTGGTATCGGATCTATTCCTCCTCCATATTATTATGAAGATAGAGATGATGAGGAAAATGATACGATTCTCAGCACTGATAATAAGGATGATTGTAATGACGGAAAGCATTGTATGATTGATAGCTTGAATGCTGAGTTTCAACGAACAAATCTGTTTCAAACTAATAGTAAAGCAAATTTATTCTCAAATGACAAACCATTACAACCACAACATATTGCACAACAACAGGTATTTGAAATTGAGATTAAGAAGCATGAAAAGGCATGAACTATAATGAATGTGCTTTTTTAGCATTAGAATCATTGCCTGAATTGCATGAAATGATTCTAAAGAATATTTTATTTGACAGCTATTTCCTACGCCTGAGCGCATTCGAAGCGCTTCTGTATCACTTCCTTATACTTCTTCTATTTCGTCTTTGCCTTCTTCTCCTTTTTCATTTCGTTTGACACATGTTCGTCGACTTGAGTCAAAATATGGCAAACTTAGTACAACTCGTAGACATCACACAATATCTAGCAGTCAGCCAATGCTGTCTAAAACTTCTAATTCGGTACTCACACCACTCACACATTTCTTCAATTCTTTTCAACTCAATTATCTATCTTTAGGTCTCAACGATGTGGCGCTCATGTGATGACACAGATATGGAATTGCGTTATAGAAATAGTCTCAATACTCCTGATATAGTCAAGAGCACTATCAAGAAAAATGACGATTTCGACGAAAAACTCATCGAGCGTGAAGTGTGTCATCACTTAATTCAATTTGTTATCCCTTTATATTAATTAAACGACTTCTTTATTTGTCAGATCATGTTTCCGAAGAAAATCGATATTCCAGAGAGATATATACCCGATGATGAACCTGAAGAAATCTCTGCATCAGAAAAATTGAAGCGAAGTATGAAAGCAGAAATGATTAGACGAATGCTATCTGAAAGCACTACTTATGAAGATATCAGATGTGATCATAATCCGCAACAAATTATATCCAGTTCTTCCTCTTCATCAGCGATTGGAGAAGAGAGTGGATTAAGTGAAGAATCGAGAATCAAACTCAATGAGGAAAAGAGACGCAGAGCTCAGTTGTTAGTATTGAATCACGAGTTGGCCAAAGAGGTTATGGAAAGAAGTAGAATAGTTGCAGGTATTTCATCAACACATCGATACAACTTTTAGAATCACTAGTATTTTATTGTTTAAACATTTTATTTTGTAGCCAATAATGAAAATACAAGTCCTTAGTTTTGGTTTATTTGAAAATTTGCAAAATTTATTAGTTTTAGAGGTTTGTAGTTTTGTTTGGTTTGCTTTTAAAGTGCGTCCGGAAAAGTGCCGTATATTTTTATAATTTTTTTTTATTAATTTATTAATAAAGATTTTGGGCCACACTTTAGTGGTTGAATGACACACACATCCAATAATTAACAATAAAATGTTAGATAAATATTAATTACAGTAATATTTGTGTACTGCGCCAAAAATTGAAGACATCCTCAAATGATTGATTCCACTCAATAGCTTATGAATGGGTTTTCATTGGGTTTTTTACGTTGCGTTCGCGTTAGGATTTTTTCCACTATAAAGTCTATAGAGTCCTATGGAATCAATCATATGAGGATGTCTTGAGTTTTTCGCGCAGTACTTTAACATTACTGTAATTAATATTTATCTAACATTTTATTGTTAGTTATGAGATGTGTGTCATTCAACCACTAAAGTGTGGCCCAAAATCTTTATTAATAAATTAATAAGAAAATTGTAAAAATATTGCGGCACTTTTCCGGACGCACTTTACTTTCATTCTCTAACTTTCTGCACATTTAATTTGTTTTCGTCTAAAAACTTTTGAGCGTTTTATTAATATTTGAAAAATTTAATTAATTGCTATCTCTATTAGAAATGAATAGATATAGTTTCACAAAATTCAATTCAATTTTTAATCCTCTTTAAGAACTGGAAAAGATCGTAAAACTTTCAAAAGTTTTGTCTGCGAAACGAAATTCGATTTAAATGCTTATCTTCTGAAAAGTTTTAATGATTGAATGGATAGCTTTTGCATCTAATAAACTACAAAAGAAATAAATGAAATTGAAATTATGAATAGTAAGATCGTTATCTATTTAGTTTTGGCCACTTTAACAAAATATGATGACAAAAATGACGTTAAATTTAAAGAAAGGCCACTCAATCAAAACGATTGCATCGATTTCTACGCAAGTGATTGGCCTCAACTTAATCAACAATTCTGAACACAAATCATTAAAGCGTTAATTAATTCTACAAAACTTCTAAATTCAAAATTGATTCAATTTATGCTCAATAATAATTGCAGTTTAGACTAAGTTTATTAGAGGTTTGAAATAAATTGCATTTGATTTGCAAAACGGTTGCGGTTAATGAATGGTCCAAAATATGATACATTTTCATGTTTTACACAATTCCATAAGAATATGACTTTTTTATATTTATTTTGACTCTTTATGCGGTATTATATTTATAATTAATCACTTTATTTAATTCTATTTATCATTTTAAACTTGACAAAACTTTATTTAATGATAACTTATAATTATGTAAACTTTTTGAATGTTTTAATTCACTTATGAATTAAGCACTTCTGTAATATAGTGTAAGTTTTGACTAATTTATCTATAATTAAATTCAAATTTTCATGATTCAAATCATTTATTTATTCAACAATTAATTCATTTCCTAATTATAGTTTCAAAATAATAATATACAACTCAGAGAATGAAAGCCTAACTAAAATTGGAGTCAACTTTTCTCAATTAATTCTATTTTTTAAAGACTATATAATTCACAATCGATTAATTGATTCATAATTACAACACTTTAAATGTTTGACATAATCAGACCATTAATCATTTGAATGATTCATATTTTCCAATAGATAGCATTGAAATAGTCATTCATTAAGTTTTTAACCTTAAGCTAATCTTTTATCTCAACGTTCAGTGCGATTAATGTCATTCGCAATTAATACTAAAATGTTTACATTTAAAGTCTTTTATTTTATTCAATTATCTTAATAAATAAATAATTAATACCAAAGTTTTACACAAAAAACATATCTTTAAAATATGTTGAACTAACATATTGATTAAATTTATGTTTCAATCGATGAACTAATGTTTTAAAAGATATTTAATAAGTTAAAAGCTGTGAACAAAATTACATTGAATTGAGAGGGTTTGGATTGCTTTCGAATAATATAGTTAAGATCATACTGCAAGGGATCATTTCTATAGTATGATTCGTCAGCTTCACATCAAATGTGAAGTCAGCCTAAACCACGATGAGGAGTGACTGGATTCCTTTCTGAGCGCGAAGCAGAGCTCAAGACCTTACCATTTAATGGTGGACTTGAGCTCATTGATGAACGTTCCCAATCATCATAAGTATGAAAGGGAGGGAAGGAATCCGTTCTGAGTGGTATTTTATATAATCAAAAAATAGAAGCGCAATAAAAACAAGTAACTTAAAAGTTTTTTCGACTTTTGAATTGTCTTTTAAATTGAGAAATAGTTTTTTATGTAAAAGTCCCCAAAATAGTCGAATGAGTGTTATTTACAAAATTTGACATTTTATTGAAGTTTCAGTCGAGTGAACATTAAACACAATGAATACTTAATTTAATTATTGATAACTAAACAAATGAATTGTTATTCATATAATTCTGCAAACATATTATGAATGAAAACCTAATAATAATATCTGTGAATAAAGATATTAACTATGAAATAGTCTTCAACTCATGTAATTCAGGCTTGAATTTTGAAAATTCAAATGAATTCAGGTATAAATGAAATAAATAATCGAATAATAATTAAAAAGATTGAGTAATATAATAATTAATATAATTTTAGGTCACAATTTAGTAAATGGATCGATAGATTGGGTGTCGAGTCAGCAAAAGCGCAGTCATTGAAAGTGTCGATCACTTCATTCGCTAAATTCAGTCGAAGTGACAATTTTGATAAAATATATTTATTAATTAAATGTAATAATAATTGTTATACCGATGAGTCGGCCATTGGTTTTGTTCGGGTCGGGAATAGAGATCTCTATTTAGAAAATAACTGTAGTTTAAGTCATGTCAAGAACTGTTCCTGTCTTTTGGGTAAACGTTTTACTGTTTAACACTTTATAGCAATTGATTTTCAATAATTATTAAGTTTTGTGTTGTTTTTTGTTTTTTGTTTTTAGATTTTTATGTTCGACATCAAAGATGTGGTTTCGGATACTTTTTGATGTCAACTATTATTAATGATCTTTCAATATCTGCCTCACAAATGGCTTACGACAGACCCACTCAAGCAATGCTCACTTTTCTTGCAAAACATTTCAAACTATTTCCACCTCTTGTTCAACACAACCATTTCGTTATTTTTGATACTTTTTGTTTTCAAAATTGAATATTTTTTATCATAATTTACTACACATTATATTAATATTAATTATAATTATATAATTCTTTTAATTATTATGTTATTTATGGCAATACTTAAATATTTCATCTCAACAAAAACTTGTGATAAGTCTAAAGCTTTTTAGCTAAAAACTAATCCAAACTTATAGTCAGATAACCAAAAGCTCTAAAATTAAACGAATGAATAAATTTTATTTTTATTAAACCTGTAATTAATAACACAAATATTAAATCAGATGCTTTTCAGTAATAACTCTCTGAATCATGAAAAATCAGTATTAAATAAACATTAAATGTCGAAAACAACTAAAACTTAACGAAAGTTTCACTAAAAATCTTATATAAAAAAACGAAATTCAAAATGAATCAAATAATGAATTATAAAAATAATTGATATTCTATTCTTCGTGAGATTTCTTGAATTCAGTTGAGTTTTGGCTCTCTTTATCTGAATTTGAGTCAGTCTTTGAATTAATATCGAAACTCTTGAGCATAAAAACTTTCATGAGATCTGATTGAGCGCTAATTATTTCATGTAATTCAGTGACATCGCGTTCGTCTTCCAATTCAATTAAGTTATCGATATCAGCGATCGCTTCAGTGAAAGCAATCGGTATTTCATTTATCAAATTCTTTCGGTCTTCAGTTCCTAACTTTTCAATCAATTCCATTATAGGATTCGTATCATTCGTTAGTTTATACGTAATTAAAGTCAAATAAACTATACTCTGAGCGACTTCACTATAATTACCCCCTTTTTAGGATTAAAATATTAAATTATTTATCAAATTAAAAGTCAAATATAATACTTGACAGCTTTGAGACCAGATATTCATGAGTGATATCATCGCC